>SNQJ01S0062361.1:117574-130848 GCA_010110895.2 Picea sitchensis
GCATCTCATGTTTTGGCACTCTTATACCCCAAAATCTGGGCAGGTACCATAAATCCAGCAGCCATATCATAATTTTAGCTAGCAATATTTAATGTGATCCGACCACATCCGACAGATCTCGAACATGCATGGGTCATATCAACGAATTTTATGGCGGGTGTAACTATTAAAAGGGGTTGGTTAGTGTATAAATTACCAATGGTTTAAATATATGGTAAAAACCATATGTATTACGATATATGTATGTGTATTGTTACATTGGGTACAAAAAAGGGGAGGCATGAGGGCTTGATTGCAAGACCTCCCCAACAAACAAGCTTTAATTAAGCGCCATTTTCCAGCAAACCATGGGTGGGACTTGGTAAATCCGCCCATGAATAATATTTTAAACACAACCTAATGCAGAGTTCGAGGTTTGCGCCCAACATTGTACGAGGACATGATTTACGATGTAGGTACAAGAGTAATCATTACAGGCTGGTGGCACACAAACTAAGGCGAAGAGCCCAGTAGGGGCTTGGGATGAGCAATGCTATATTTGGACGATTCGACAGTTTTTTCAACATGTTTTCTCTCCATGAATTCACCGGTGATGTCCGTTTTTGCATCTCGGCAAGAGATCAGAAGGGCATTTTTTAGACTTGAGGTATAATGATGTATTTATGCCAATTTTATTGCTGAGAATAATACAAATCCTCTCCACTTTGTAGCAGGGCCCGAAGATGTAGTCCATGTTGGACAAACTTCGTTATCAAGCTATTGTGTCATTGGCTCATTTCTCTTCTTTTCTCCATATTTCTTCCTTGTTTAATTATTGTTTCACATGAGTTTAGATTCATACTCTTAATGCAATTTATGTAATTTCATTTATGAAAAGATCTCGGATCAGTTATAGTATTCATGTTTTCAAGTTCTAGTTAAATCCTTGAGAATCGTTATTGTAGATCATGAAAGAAAAATAGATGGAATATATCTATGAAAGAAAATAAAAAAATCAAGACAAATGGAAATATAGTTGTGGAAAACAAATAAATAGAATTAGAATTGAAAATTAACAATAGTAAGTAAATATTTATTGATATTCAAAAATGGATGAAATGTTCAGTTACTTCTTTGAGGGGGGAACCTCCAACATGAACAAAACTCCAAATATAATAATATTCTCTTACCAACTGACTTGGTACTTTTTACTACAATATATACTTTATAACTGACCAAAACCCTAACCACCTTGTGGACCTCCTTTAATAAGGCCTGAGCTAGTAGCCAATGGATTTTATTTAATGAGGCTACTTACATTTATTGATTTCACACTCTTCTACCTTGTGGGGCCTTATTTAATAGAGATGGGATTCAATATATTAAGTAATAATATATCCCACTAAATGAGGGAGTTAGGGTGAGACCTTAACAATGCATTATCTAGGAGGCCTTGATATAGTGGAAGGATACACAACCCAAAGATGCCACCTAGGAACCAACAACAATTTTATCATAGTTTCCACACCTCTAACCTTTAAGAGAACACTACTTTAAAAGGAGTGGGGGCATTTTAGGGTCCTATCTTGACCTTCCTTATTAGGGATACTTAGAAGTCAATTAATTAATGTACGGAGCCATCCTATTTGAATACAACCCACTAGGTAGTTGGTGTTTGGTTAATTAATGTACAAAGGTCATCCTTACAGAATAAGGGCACTAGGTAGTTGGTAGTCATTAATGTTGGGACAACTAGTGGTTAAGGTTTGTGTAGTGAGAAAGTATTTTTAGATGCATAAAGTTATGCAATACTTAACATGTAATATCATTCAATTGGATTTTTTCTCATTTGAAGGTTGATCTGAAAAGGCATCTAGACAATTTTCTCTTTCTAGATTATTAATATAAAGATTGTTATTTTGTACGTTCAATAATGTTGTTATTTCCTTTTTACTTTCTATAATGTTAAATTACTTCACATGTTATTCTTAATTCTTTTTTTATTACATATAAGAACGCTACAACTTCTATGCAACATAAAATCTAAGGTGTATATAATAATAATACTAATAGAATTTTAAGGTCATGGCCTAGCCACATCAAATTGATGTATGATAATGTTTTGTTTGTGAGAAAAATGACCCCATAGTTTAATGATTTGAGTGCTTAGTGTACGTAAGTCTACATACCCTACCCCCATTTAGATTCCAACTTATGACTTCCAAACAAAAAACACCCATACACACATAAATTTATGTAAAATATTAAATTACTAAAATTATTCATATTAATTTATCTCTATGAAAAACACTTCCAAATATATTAATTATATCAAAATGAAAGAGAAAATGTTAAACTTCATAATCTCAAAAATAAAACTAAAAAATGCTTATCATTCATTAATTAGTAAAATACCACACTATAAAAAAACACACACATATATAATCTTAAACATATAATAAAAAGTAAAAAAAAAACTATTAACTACCATAATAATAATAATAAAACCATTAATTTTCATAGGATTAAATAATAATTAAATGTAAATATATATATAATAGTATATTTTCACTTACTATTTTGTACCTTTACTTATAAATTCATATTAATTCAAGTTTATAATCATTGTGTCTAAAGGCACTTTCTACACCCCAATATGAGGGAGATGTGTAATTCCTTCCATGCTCAACATAGAGTTGACACATTATATTTAAAAAAACATTTCAATGTCCCCCATAAATAAAATATTACAATGTCTCCACTAAGTAAAATAACTTTATATCAACTTCATAATAATAATAATAATAATTTAAGGTTTATGACCAATGAGACGCAAATTTAGTTGTAGGATCCTTGTCTAAAAAATCTTGGAGTCTATCTAACACTTAGCTTAACATAAGATGGAGTTAAGATGGATATATATATAAAGTGAATTAGCAGAAAGAAACAAATTTCTGATATATGTTCCTAACATGATGGAGATGTGTTATTACTTGAGTGCTTAACATGGAGTTCACACCTAACATTTAAATAAAGATTAATAACAAAATATTTCAATATATTGGTCATAAATAAAATATTTCAATTTCCACCCTAGTAAAAATTTTCAATATCAGCATATATATTATCCAAAACAATTGAGTGAAAAAATTTATTTATGGTTTCTGCTCCATTATCATGATCATGTATATGCCAGTGTATATCTATATTAACTCCATATATATATCATAAACCAAGGGGCAAGTCCTTTTGAGGAGGTGCCTATCTCGTGTTACAGGAAAAATTCTCTATGGTCGAGGGTAAACCACAATAGATAGGTATGGCTATAGAGATCAACTCAATTCCAACTATGCTATATATAAAAAAAATGAAATATGCAATATGAAGAGAGGCCTACCTACCTGATCCAACGTTTGATGATGTTCCACCATTTGGGACTTTGAGCTAAAGCTTTATACCTACAAAGTTTTCAACAAATAAACAAATCAAGTATATAGTGATGATATAAAAAAGGGGTTAGCACATCAGATAATATAATCATTAATAAACATTACAAACATGCCCATGGATAATAATTATATATTTGCAAGATACCAATAGGACTGGAAAAGAGTATTTCTGTTAATAAATGATGTTAGAAGTGTCAACTATTCTGATGACTTTAGATGTCGGCATGGTTGAAACCAAAGAAACCAATTCCCTTCCAGCTGGGTCTCCACCACTTCAATCCTCCCACAAAGGCAAGCTCATGGGAAAGAAACAATGAGGTCCTCTCAACAATAAGAGGGAAAGAGTTTGGGAATTTCATGGCATGTTTATACTTGAGGGACAAAGGGATGAAAGACTTAATATGAAGTAATTTCTCAATTATCTTTGCTCTCAAAGTTGAATTCTTCTCCCTCTTTTCCATAGCTTCCAGTATATTATAGCCAGAATGAAACTAAAGGTGGTCAAATGAACAGGTATGGAAGGTAAGGATCAGAAGTGACAGAGCCAACTCATATTTGTATTTTTTTTTTTGGCACAAATCCAGGTAACGCGAGTTGTAGTGAAACAACAAGCATATATATACATCTTTGTGAGTTAGGGAGCGTATATGGAAAAATGTATATTTTTAGCTTTCGATTCATCAAAGGGATGATAATTCTTCATGCATTATTAAATGGAAAGAGGCCCTCATTTTTAGGAATGTAATGGTGAGGAAAATCTTTTCTATAACATATGCGGCAGAAGGGCTTGCTCCCTCTTTCGACACGCAGTAGATCCATAGTTAAGATAGATCTACACTAGTCTTAACCCAAATCAATATTTAGTTTTCCTTAACCCTTAGACTTGAAACACAAACTAGATATACATAAATGTATAAAAATACATACAAGAAACACATAAGATTAAATCACAAGAAGGAAAGAAATGCTCGTTTACCTTTTAAGGTGAAATGATCTTTTAGTGAGTAGAGTTGTCAACACAAAACATTTCATAGACTCCTAATATTATTAATACAAAAAATCCTAACTATTTATAACCAACTACCTAGTAAATTTTTATTCAATAAAGTAAGCCCTTAAATAGCAATGAAAGATCACATATATTAATTTGTAATTGAGTCTTAAATAATTCAAAATAGTGAAATATTAATTAACAAATTTTTAAATGACTTATATTTCTGTAGTTCATGTGGTGGAATCCAAACCTTCATCTTTGTTCAAGTTTAATGTCTCCCATTTGGAGTTTGCAGATTCCAAGGCTTTGTTGGATAGTGTGTGGAATCTTGTTCCTCCTCCTATGGGGGACAAAATTTGGATTTCATGTTGGGAGTCATTACATGATTACTCCTGAAGAGAGAGATGTTTATGAGGGGATGTGGTCACATGATTGCATGGAAGTTTAGGGGAGAGCTTTGGGAGACTCGACAAAAAATAGAGGTGTGTATTCTCTTGGAGGAGGACCTTTATAATATCACCCTCTAGGAGGATACATGTCGGTTTGAGATGGTGGTTCCCAAGGAGGAGGAGTATATTGCTAGAGGGGCTAGAGTCAAACCTTGAATTCAGTAGATAGAGGAGGGTGATGAGAGATTTAAGCTCTTTTTTTACTTCTTGAAGAGTAAAGTTGTGGTTGATAGAGTTATTGGTCTACGTAGAGAAGATGGGACTCTTGAGGAGAACTCAATAAAAATTTGAGGTATGTTTAGTGGTCACTTTCAAAATATTTTCTCTCATTACCACTTGTCGGTGGGTTATGGTTGCTAGAGTTCTCTTTCTTCATGGTAGTGTTGCGGTCTTGGTTAAAAGAGTCGGGATGAATTGGAAGACATTTTGGATGATTTTTTGTTGCACTCTCTTAAAGAAATGCAAAATGGGAAGTCCCTTGGGTATTCATATAGGTATTCCTTAAAGGTTTTGGGAGGCGTGGGACACGGTGGGATAATTTTCCAATCTTGCATGATTGTACCACATGGTGTCTTTGAGAATCAATCAATCAAGTTGATTGATAATATTCAGAGAATACAACTAGTGATTATATTAGTGGGTGGTGGTCGATAACTTTATTGAGTGTTGCTTATAAAATTATGTCCAAGGCTTTAACTAGGATAATTCGAGATATGGCCCGAAAAATTGTCCGTTGAGAACAAAGAAGCTTTGTACAGGGATGGTTTATTTTGGATCTGAGTCTCTTGTGAACTTGGGAATACATGGATTGGAAGTCTGCAGTTATGTCGATCTTCTTAAGGAAATTGATTGAGAAATCATATGATCATATTAATTTGGAATTTATCACCAATATGTTGACCTACCTTAGGTTTGGCCAACGTTGTGTTGGTATGATTAACACATTTTTTACACGTTCCTTTGCTTTTGTTTTAGTTAACAATGTTTTGTCCCCCCACATCCATCTCCATAGGTCCATTAGCAAAGGGTTCAATTTTCTCCCTTTTGATTCTATTGGATATTTATTGTTATTGGAGGCATCTAGATCTTGAGGTTACATCCACGAATTTCTCTCCCTATGGGGGAGGAGATGATTAAAAATCATTTCTGGGGATGACTCTCTTTTTGTGTCTATGTTGATGAGAGTCCATGTTGGTTATCATGGATTGTTAAGTGTTTGTGAGGATTTAGGGAAATTGCTAGTGATCACAAGATAGACTATTGGTCAATTGATCTTGAGTATCATCCCATGTGGTTGCGAGTTACTTGGAATTTTTTCCAGCTAGGGGTTATTATTAATGGGATCTTAGCCTGTTTAGGGCAGATATTTAAGCCTATTGTAATGGGACTTCGATGCTTGGAAAGATTACGTCTGTGGTTATTTTTTTGTTGCTAAGTTGATGGTGGTGAGTAGGATTCTTCAGGCCTGTCGCATTTACTATGTGTCTTGTTGGCTTCCAAGCAAGGTGTCGTTTCATTGATTGGAACAGATTTTGAACTCGTACTTGTGGTCCAAGTATGGTGGGGCTTGTGGTTTTCCCATGGTCCCTTGGGTAGTCTGTATCATGCACAATGATGAGGGGGGCCTTGGGTTGATTGATGTGGTGACCCAATGAAATATTTTGGCTTCTAAATGGGTTGTTAGGTGTTTGGAAGGCTCATCTCCTTGGTAGGTTTTGATATGACACAAATTGATTTCAGCCCAACATGTTGACAAAGTAAAGGGACAATTCAGTTTATGTGATATCATCTTTTCTCCTCATAATTTATATATTTCAGGGTCCTTCATCTTTAGAATTATTTAGACAACTTGGAGGGAGGTATACGCTTGTTGGAAGTGGTTAGGAAGTAGATAAGGTTGGGATCTAGTTAAGAGTCCAATTTGGATTTGGAAGAAAGAGGGTACTTGCATATCTGACCTCCCATGTTTTTTCAAACAAGGAGGCCTAGCTTGATAATATTTTTTTCTTTAGGAGATCTTTGGGATTTCAATGCTAGATTTCTTGAAAGACTTGGGGTTCACTTGGGAGATTTGAGTTTGAATTGTCTTTTGCGGGGATGGAGATTATTAGGCTCATACGAAGGATAATTTTGAGATGAATATTGATATGACTGACCCCTTTGGTAAGATTGGGAGTGGAGTTTTGGACATTCCCTTAACCAATATGATTTTCACAAGCTCTACTCCATTTTACATCAACAACATGAATTAAGTCTCATTCTCAATGCGAACTAGATTTCTACCAATGTAGATAGCCATGGTGTATGGTTGATTCGAGCTTCCTATAAGCTCCAAGTTTTTTCTTGGTTGGTGATATACCAAAGGATCCCCTCTAAAGCCCTGCTTGCCAAAAGTTGTCTTTCTTATGGCCTTTGCCCCTTTTGGTGTTTATCACGGAAAATGATAAACACCACTTCCGCGTTGTAACATCCCTGGTTTGTACATCTATTTGGATAATTCATCCTTGTATTTAAGATATTCAACACACGAGGATAATGTATTTGTCTTTTTTAATTTTGAAAACGAACTTCCCCTTCCATTGCGGTCTATGTCGAAGCAAGCAGAGATATCAGGTGGCCGACATTTAATTTTGGGTACGATATAGTCGAGAGCCAGAGTCTACTATTTAGACCGACTTGCTCTGATCTTTCATTACACTCTTTATATATATATATATATATATATATATATATATATATATCGAAGGATAATTCTCTTGTTCAGGCTGGAAAAACTAGTTGACCATTGAATCTATTAGCAGAGAGGAGACAACTATTCATGGATTGTTGTTGTTTGTACAACTATTCTCATGTGTTTTGGTGAGATGACAGAAAGAGAAACACTGCAAAGAAGATGGAGGCAGTAAAGGAGTGCCCCTTGGCTAAGCCAGGAGGACATTGGGCTGAACCCTTGTGGGTGTGTAGAAGAAAGTGTTGCAAATATTGTATCTTCAGCAAGTCTAGGCTGTAGACTAGATCTTACAAAAATAGCCCACTCGTGCTGGAACTGTGAGTACAATCCCAAACGTTTTCATGCACTGATTTTCAGGACAAGGGATCCTCGTACTACACTCCTCGTGTTTTCATCGGGCAAGATGATGCTACACTCCTCGTGTTTTCATCGGGCAAGATGATTGTGACGGGAACGAGGTCGAAAGAAGATTCACTAAAAGCTGCTGAGCACTTTTGCCGGATGATTAAGAAGCAAAACTATCCTGTCAAACTTCAAGAATTCCGGGTGCAGAATATAGTGGGGACTGCTAAATTAGAGTTCGAGTATTCTCCAGAAAGGCTGTGCGTAGCCCCTGATCACATAGACAGAATCACATACGAACCTGAGGTTTTTCCTGGCCTCATATATCGGATAAGAGAGCCCTACAGAATGGCTGTGCTAATTTTTATTTCATGGAGCAACGTCTATCATGGACCTAAATGCCACCTTTGAACGCATTTACCATATTCTGAACGAGTACAGTAAAAAGTGATCCCTCCACGTGATTTTACAGATTTAGAATCACAACTGACGGGCTATGGAAATATGACTGATTGATTCGTGTACATTGTAAAATCAATGCATCATAGTGTACTTATTGGATATTTAGAATACCAACTCCGGTTTTATCATACCAGCAAGTATTTCAAAGTTTCAATATTTGAGTTTTAACCTATAAAAATTATTGATTGATTCCTTTGCATTGTAAAATCAATGGATCATTGGAGATTTAGAATACCAATTCCGGTTTTATCATAACAATAAGTATTTCAAACCTTAAGTTTCAATATTTGAGTTTTAACCTATAAAACTATAAAAATATGCTGTGGACATTTTTAATGAAAAATTTTTGGTGCTTAGATTTGATTTCATACATAACTTCTAATTATAACATTGTATGCAGCTTATACCAGCATTTTAAATATATTTATATACCAATACCAAAACTATATTAGCATTCACTTTTGAAATTAAAATGTTGTATGCTAATTTATTTATGAAAATTATAATAATTATGAAAAAGAAAAATAAAATTAATGAATTTTAAGTGTCAACAACTTAAAAATTTATGAGCATACAAGTTTTTTTATGCATACAAGATAAACTCAGCATACAAAATAAACAATAAACAAAAAAATTAATAATAAAGGAAAGGAAAGGAAAGGAAAAACTATTGATTATTGGAATTATTAATAAACAAAAAAATTAATAAGGAAGAAAGAGATCAATGAACCTTTAATTCATATTGTTACAATATCAAGAATTTGCAATCAAAACATAGAATTACCATGACCATGAATTTACAATCAAAACACTTTCAATCTAATTAGTGCCTAAATGGCCAAAATTGGGTTCATCTAAAAACATTAGTAATCCATTTCACATG
This sequence comes from Picea sitchensis, assembly GCA_010110895.2. Lineage (NCBI taxonomy): Eukaryota > Viridiplantae > Streptophyta > Pinopsida > Pinales > Pinaceae > Picea > Picea sitchensis. The sequence goes on from SNQJ01S0062361.1 coordinate 126,864, forward strand.
GTATACACTTTTATGTCATTGTCATTGGAGTGATTAAGCTTCGAATTTGCATTTATTATGCACGCGTGCATCCAAATCCACTCTCGTTGAGAAATGAGACATCAAACTAGATTGATTAGTCGAAGATAAAAAAGATTGTGGAGTGGAATGTTGATAACTGTAAATTGTGGTACAAATTTGGTTACAAGATTGTTCAAAAACAAATTCATGGCATCATTGCACTTCACATCCAATATATGGCATCACATGTATGTATTCCATTGGCGTGAATTTAATGACCTTCTAATGTGACATGGTTGTTGGCATGACCATTGGCATGGAACCTTCCACTTGGACCACCAGACTCCCAACTTATTGGGCCCCCAACCCTTCTCCACTCAACCACTTTCTTTACACATTATTCCAATAGCTAACATCCTTGGGGATCGACTATCGGGGTATCGTCCCATTGGGGTATCGACATACCAGCCCCCATGTAAAACAATTCTCTACCACTTCATAACTCCAATCACTCTGTCCAGTAACCTAGCTATCACCCAAGAATATGCAGGCGAAAGTTCCCCCTTGGCTAAATGCTCGAAACTAGAATTTCATCCAGAGTTGAACCCTTGTGGGTTTGTAGAAACAGGTGTTGCAAATTTTGTATCTTCAATGAGTGTAGGCTTTAAACTAGATCTTACAAAAATAGCCTAGTCATGTTGGAACTATGAGTACAATCCCAAACGTTTTCATGCATTGATTTTCAGGACAAGGGATCATCGTGCTACACTCCTCGTGTTTTCATCGGGCAAGATGGTCTTGATGGGAATGATCAATGAACATTTAATTCATATTGTTACAATATCATGAATTTGAATCAAAACATATAATTACCATGACCATGAATTTACAATCAAAACACTTGCAATGTAATTAGTTCTTTAAAAAGGGCCAAAAGTGGGCTCATTTGAAAAAGTTGAGTAATCCACTTCACATGGTATACACATATATGTCATTTTCATTGAGTGGTTAAGTTGTGAATTTTCATTCACTATGCATGCATCAACTCTACTCTAATTTTCATCCACTAGGACTGCATCCAACTCCACTCGCCTCATGATACTCGAGATTGAATCAGTGGTCTATATTATTGTTAAAGACATTGAAACCATAGATAGTCTAGAGAAGGAAAATCCTAAAATACATTAGGATATAACAAACATTGAGATGGAAAAAAAGGCTCAGTGAGAAATGAGACATCAAACCAGATTGAATAGACAAAGATAATAAAGATTGAGTAGTGGAATGTTTATAACTGTAAATCCTATTACAAATTTGGTTACAAGATTGTTCAAAAACAAATTCATGGTCGCATTCCACTTCACATCCAATATATGACATCACATGTGTTTATTCTATTGACATGAATTTAATGACCTCAATGAATAGATGTAGTAGTTATCTAAGATTAAAACTCCAAACTTAGGTTATCTAAGTTTGGAAAAAGAAGTGACATCTAAGAGCAGTGTGTACGTGTTCATTGATTAAAACTCAAAACTTAGGTATAACCTAAGATTGAAAAAATCGCATTTGGTTAGAGCTCTGTCATAAGACATGGAATTGGTCACAATCACATGTGTGATAAAAGTAATTTAAATATCATGAAAAAATAATTATTTTGTTAAGTATATGTACAACATTGAAGAGAAATAAATATATTTGTAGTCAATGGAAAACTAATGGATGGTCAAGAATGAATCAAATGATATAATATTGACCTTCGACATGGGATAATAATAAAAAACATAGTGGACCTAGTTCACCTTACATTGGATGATATTCATTATTATTATTTTAATGGATTTATTGGCCACCCATTATCCCCTAGGGACGATCCCAACACTACACCCTCCTTAAAAAGGAATCGCCCTCAATACTTGTTGTGAGGAGGTACAATAATAAGACAAGGTCTCATTTATGAATTTTCACCTCAATTGTAAAGTAAGAGAGGGAACTAGCATCCCATGTGCAAGTGCTAGTCACCATGTTAAAGTGGTCCAAGAAGCTCCACCATAAAGCTAGATCCCATATAAAAGTGTTGATTGCAATGATAAAGTAGCTAGAGTCTTGTGTGCAAGTACTAATTGCAATACTTAAGTAATCCAAGGAGCTCATACATAAGCCCAGGTCTCATGTCCAAGTGCTCATGTTGGATCCCCACTAAAGATACGTCAGTTGAGTAGTTGGTAGAGAATGGTGCTTTAAATTCCTAACATGATCGCGTGGGTCCAAATATATATATATACAACCATATCAATAAAATCATCCACATAACTGCGAAATGTTAGGTGTAGATTTGGAAAGAACATTATTACTGGAGAGAAAACCAGTTGAAAATTGGTGGTCATAACTTGCTCCTAACTTCCAACAACAATGTTCTCTACATAAGGTGGATTAGATTCATCAAATAGAATACCAAAGTAGTTGTTTTTTCAGAAATTACAACTATCCATATACAAGCCCTCATAATAGTCAACTAAATCATACCAGACATATTTTTCTTGGTTATACTCCATTGATGGAAGGATATGTTTTGTCAATGGTACAGATCTTAAATTCACAAAATGTCTCCTTAATTCTCTCCTTAACTCTCTTCATCATATCTATTATCTCCTCAAATAACACAGTCAAATTTGTTTATTTAGGTGATATGAAGTCATTGAAAAATACATTTCTAATTTTTTTAAGGTTCATATTTGAGAGGCTTATGTTTGTAATAAAGATTGAAAAACATTCGATTTGGTTTTTATTTCAAAAAATCAAATTACAGGTTTTGGTGGCTAAGTGCCTCTCCAAACGAGATTCTAAGCCATCAAAAACCTTATTTTTCGGCAACTTAAATGCGAAATTCGGGGCTATTTTAGCCATCGAAAGTGCAGAAAAGTTTGTTTTTACTATGTTGAGCCATCATTTTCAAATGATGATTCTGCGCGACTCGAGAATAATTTTGAGAAACAGACAAAGGTGTTTTTTGATAACATGTTAAATAACAATAACCTCTCTCATTTTTTCATATATTGGGAGAATGGAATTCATCTCTGATCCCTAATTTTCGGATCTCGGAATTTCCCTATTTGACACATGTTTTTGAAATGCAGTTCCCGGGAAAATGAAAACAAATATCAAAGACATGAGAGAGGTTTTTTCTCACAACAAACCAATATACAAAATCCTCTTCCATTTTGTACACATGGGTTTTTGTTTGAGAGATATGGGTCACTATTTGAGCAACATATTTCCATAAACTTTTTGGTTTTTTCCAGCCACCTCACAAATTCGAATTTGAGATAGGAGAAGAGGTTATTAGATCCATCTTGTTCATACCTCTTATCATGAACACTTGCTATATTTTCATGAATTTATTCATTGGCTTCAAATCATACATGAAGATGTTCATATTAAACTTTTCAGATATTCATTAGAGGGAATTGCTCTTGACTAGTGTCGATCTCTTCCTATTGCCAATATCAGCTCTTTGGAAGATTTTCATGCTACCTTCCATTTATTTTGCAAAGGCATATTTTTAGCTGATTGTCTATATCCTGAATGTTGTCATGAATTTAGTTTGTTGAATAAAGGATTAGATAGTGAGGAACAATATGTTGCAGTATTAGGTTGTCATGAAGATCAGATTGTTCCCTTTCAAAATTTTAAAGACGACGGGAAGATTGAAGAATTAGTGTGTGACATTTCTGGATCTGCAGTAGAGTTTGAAATATCTACATTCAACACTGAGATCAGTGAAAGCAACCAACACCACCACCACCAACAACAACATTTCAGTTCTTAGTCACAACAACAAGAGTACTATCTTTCTCCTTATGAACATGTTGTCTCAAATTATAGTAATGAAGAACAAGGTGATATTTTTCCAAATCTTTTTCAAGATCCTATTGCTGATAATTCTATGCATGAATCTTCATTCCTGTCATTAGAATTGGATCAT
>SNQJ01S0062362.1:0-11128 GCA_010110895.2 Picea sitchensis
AGAAGGGACCCAAAGTCCTCTTTCTTCTTGGTGTTTTCTTTCACTAATATAATCCTTGCCATTGGTGACATGAGTCTTATTGGTTTTTTGTTCTTATGTCCTTATGCTCAATAGTTTAGTTGTTCTTTTATTTCTTAGTTGTTATTTTATGTTTCTTTCTCCTTTATAGCTGTCTTTCTTAGCTAACCCAACTAAGCTTGTAAGCACCTTTGTTTTGCTCATTTAGGTGACAAAAGAGGCGCAACAAAGCGTAGCCAACATCTCTTTCTTTTGAGAGATAAGCTATCCCTTTTTTCCAGTTTGTGTTCTAGAATGTTCCTCTATCTTATTCAGTAATAGAAGTTGGGTTTCATTGTATTTTTGTGTTCTCTTATATATTTTTGTGTATTTCATTGTTATATCTCGGTTATATTTCTTCCTTCATGTCATTCTCAAAATAATTTGGATAAGTGGTATCAGAGCATTCTACTCCTTGTCATTTCTCAAGGTAGGTCCCCAACGAGGTCAGGGTATAGAGATTTGGGTCTCGAGCTAGTTTCACTTGAGGAAAACCACTCTCGCTGGCCCAAGAAACCTCCCATGGAGGAAGAAAAGAGAGATGAAAGATCATGAGATCCTTTCAAGACATTGCTCGAGGAAGCCCTCGTTCGACAAAGGAATGAGATGATGGACAAATTCGCTCAAATCCTTCAAAGAATACCGATGGCGGCACCCGAGGCATATTAAAAAATAAACCATTTTGCAATTACGACAACCTTCAAGGTACAAGTCAATTTTGATATCCCCTTATTTGAAGGCTAGATAGATGTAAATGCTCTAGAAAAATGGTTGAATCTGCTAGAAGGTTATTACTTGGTCCAAAATTTGTCCGACAGTGAAAAGATCCCCTTCGTGCTCCTTAAATCCCTTCACCATGTCAGAGCTTGGTGGGAAGGTTACTGGGAGAGGTAAACCACGGATGAATCTATAGTATTTGGGAGAGAACCCACTTGGGCAACCTTTTTAGATGCCCTAAAGGAGGAGTTCTACCCTATCGGAAACTATGATGACCAATACATGAGATGTACAACTCTACTTCAGAAAAGAGACTAGATGGTGCTCGAGTACACCAAAATCTTTCATAAATTACGCTCAAATCTGGGTATGAAAGACTCTGAGAGGCACCTGGTTTTGAAGTACCGCAGTGGTCTACACAGGTACATCCAAACATATATGGATTTCTTAGACATCTCCACACTGGGAGTTGCTTATTGATATGCAGTAAAAATTGAGCAGAAATTCAAGCAACAAAGTTAGTGGGAGAAGCATGGATAGAGCAAGGAAGGCCAACCTCAAGAGAGCCAATCCGAGATGCAGGAAAATAAGGGTAACGTGAATTCTAAGAAAGACACAGAAAAGTATAAGATCTTCGTGTCAACCAACAATGTCACATGTCCTATGGAATCAAGCCCTTCAGGGATGAGGTATTATGTGATGTTGCCCCACTAAAAGTCTGTGATGTTCTATTAGGACAATCATATATGTGGAGGCGTCATGTTATTTATGAGTCTCGACCTCGTAGCGTCATTGTTACTATGGGGGCTCAACTATACAAGATACTAGAGGTAGTTTCAACTATTGTCCCACCAAAAAAATTCCACAAAGTAATCTCTCACACTGCAAAGTTTAGTCTCTTCACAATCCAATTAGAAAGTGAACAGAAGGAAACTGCAACCACTGCAGCCTCAGCCCAAGACCTTTCTATCCAGGAGAAGCAGATCGACAAGATTGTAGAATACTACCAAGATGTTCTTGTTGCACCTACTGGGGTGCCTCCACACTGCCCAATCAAGTAAGGTTATAACATAGCCCTTCATACTCTTCATGTTGCATCTTCATTGATGGAGTCCTCCCACACTCAGGTAGATCATGCAACTAGATTGGTTGAACGGATTCAACCCTTCCAACAACAGGTTCATGACAACCTTCAACAAGCTAAGTAAGACATCTTCTTCAGTAAGGAAAGCAGCGCACCAAGCTTTAGATTTAGCAGAAGTCTCCCCATGTCCCAAGGGAACTTGACGCAATGGGGACCATTGCTTCATAAGGAGGGAGGAATGATCCAGATGGATCTCGGTGGCCATCCACCTTTTCCACTGAATCACCATTTTGAGCTTGTGGTTTTGATAAACCATGAAATTCAACCTTTTGATGGGGAATGAAATGTAATGTCATCTTCATTTGTTAATTACAAACATCATGTAATGCTCTTATGTACATTCCTACAACATAGCGTTAATGCATCGGATCCCATTAGAACTTCACAGTTAAGTGCGCTCTGGATAGAGTAGTACTGGGATGGGTGACCGCCCGGGAAGTCCTAGTATTTTACATGCCAATGGAATTTTATAAAATTAGTCCAATTTATCCCACATGCATCATGGGAATTGTTCTCCTCTCATTCTCTCATATATAATTAAGGTGAAGGACGCCCTTTAAGCATGCAATGGAGTGTGATGTAAATCTTCTTGTGAATGAAGCATAGCCAACATCTCTTTCTTTTGAGAGATAAGCTATCCCATTTTTCCATTTTGTGTTCTACAATGTTTTTCTATCTTATTAAGTAATAGAAGTTGGGTTTCACCATATTATTGTGTTCTCTTATATATTTTTGTGTATTCCATTGTTATATCTCGGTTATATTTCTGCCTTCATGTCATTCTCAAAATAATCTGAATCAGTTTTAGAGACACATAATCTTGAGCTTTGCAAGAAGCTCAAACAACCTCTATCAGACACTCAAGAGTTGCAGCAGAAGATTGTCATGGCTGAGGCAACACTACAAAAGGGCCAAACACACATAAAGGATTTTATGGGCCTCATTGAGTATAGCTTCACACTATGGAATCACCTCTAGAACACACCTGAAATCAATGCCATCGAGGAATGGATCCACACTAAGGAAGTATAGGTCATGCAAAAAAGAGATCCCTAACGTCCTTACCTCTGGGTGAGTGACAAGTCACGATAAAAATGATCGCCAATAAGACTAAGGTGATTACAACAACCTAGTCAGAACAACAAACTCTCTCTAGCATTGTCAATGACATGGCTGACAAATCCCAAGTATGTTATAATCAACTTGCAACAATAAATCCAATGATAAAAAAGATGGAGCTCATTAACCTCAGTCCCCACAAGTTACAACCACTGACATAAATGAATTCGTCCATCACACTCAAAGGATGCAGGAAACTTTTAATGACATTGATGGCCAATTTTAGCAGTGCCTCTAGGAACTCATGACGATGGTGCCATCAGATGCTTCTATAAAGACATGAACAAAATTGTTGGCTCAAGGATGAGCCAATTAATAGTGTTGGGGTCCTGTTGGAACCCAGGGTTTTGGGAAAGTTACATGAACACACCAAGATACATTGAATGACACAAGGAAGGATCAACAACAGTGATGGCCAAAGGAATATTGTGTGCAATGAATCAAGAATACTACATGTAACACACCCGACCCCTGAGTGGATTTCCTAGGGATGGGGCCTCAAAATTTTGTTCTCCTTATGTGATCAAATCCTTCATTTGGGGTCTCTACCACATTCTTCTCATCCAAAATTTCCCAACCACGGTCTCCATGCTCAAAACCGAGCCCAAAACCGATGGATATATCTCTCCAAAGTTCTTTGGGCATTTATTGGTTGAGGGCCACGTGATGCCCACGTGGACCCACCTCAAACGTGTTATTCCCAAGTTCCTCACTCCACAGTGGAAGACCATCCACTATCCGATCTCATGACTGGACTTACTCTCTTTCTCCTGTATCAACTATGGAGGAATTCTGCGCTTCGATGCTTCATGCCTCTTTACTATCTATGCACGAGACCACCTGGAGTTTCGAACTTCCGAAGTCCTGTAAGTTCACCACGTGGCTTTGGCCTTCAATCCATTTGGTCTCTCTACCATATTGCATCCCAGATCCTCCAAGGTCCCGAAGTCCCAGACTCCCGGAGTCCCGGTCATTTTATCAACCACGTTGCCTAGGTGGACACATATCATGAACTGACATGTAGGAGGGGTCAGGGTAACGCGTATTACGTTCCAATGGGCCTATAGGGTATGTGATACACATGAATATGGGTGACACATGGAACATCAAGTTGGGGTCCACATCACCATAGGTGATGTCACTGCACCACATCACCCCGGACTGACAAACTTCTAACATTTCTCAGATCTCACGGTCGAGATACAACCACATAGGTTTATAGATCTACGACTCTTGTTACCTTGGGGATTCAACGTTTGGGAGTGTTTCTATGAAAACCCCTCTCATATCCCAAAGTTCCCAATCTACAAACTAAAGGGGCTAGTGCCACGCTTCCTCGGTATATTGACGGCTGGGAAAGAACCAAAAGGATCCCTCAATCTATGGTTCTGGCTTCTTCGCGGCTCCAGCCTTCAGGGTTTTGGGTCCCAGTTTAGTTGGTAATATAGGTTCACCTAACTACTTGGGAAACTGCCTAACACTGGTCAAACTTATGGGAAACCAAGTCTCTCAATTATCTTCGGCCAATATAAGGCTGGTAAGGTTGGTCATACTCCGACGTCCTAGACTTCTGGAGCTCCAAAACTAGGAGGAATTAGCTTCCTTAGGCTTAGCCTAAGGTTCCTAGGTATTGATTATATGGGTAATCTCGAACGGATCTCATCCACTCATCTTACAAACGAAGATACCTCCCCTATCAAGGCTTGAACTTCGCTATCCTTCCTGAGCTTTATCTTGAAATTGTTAAGGACTTGGGCCTGGAATCCCAATTGCACAACAACGAATATGAAAGAGGTATCCTCTTCAGATGGACAAGTTCAAATCGACACAATATCTCTATCTCTACTGTCTTACAAGATTACATCCTAAGAATCCTTAGGAGCTAAGCTTGGGCATATAGACTATCAGTCAGAAGCATAAGTTCACAAGGAGATGAATGCATACACATATCACGACCATTCTGCACAGAAACCATATAAATACACATATATACATACACTCATTCATTCATCCATTATTTTAGTTTAATACACAAAGTAGGAAAATACTTATCAGAACCATATAACGTGAAGTGACTGCTGAAAGGGGTGCCCGTTTCCACCCAACCATAGGCTTAGTCACTCTTAACAGATTTACCACTAGCCACCTCGAGCTAGACCATGATGCTCTGTGATAAAATCCTTTCTTCTGGCTCAATGACAGTAGGGACAGAGGTTACTCTCCTTCTCCCACAGGGTCTTGGCAATGGTTTTCACAATACCAAGCAAGGAGGAACAACCTCGTTTATCAACTTGTATCATAACCATGCTATCCATTTCCCCACGACCATAACACTCATTTCCTAGTTCTTCCTTGAACCCGAGATCTTAGCCTCTTGTCTCTTCACTCTTCACAGGTCTTCCTCTGCCCACCACACCTTCCTTTCTTTCCTTCCTCAACAATATTGTATGTGGATCAAATTCCCAATCCGTGGTCATGTCTAAAAGCCTTACAGATGGGTGCTCTGCCTGTAATTCATTCCTTGGTCAGAGGACTGTTCTGGTCCTGAGCAAGTAAATCCAGTAAAGTACTAGTTTGGTGGAGGTTAATGCAACCATTCATGGTCCCCTTCACCATCTCTTCCCTAGAATTCATGGCATCTCTTAGTACATCCCCCTTCCAATAGTCATGAGATCACTTATCCTTTTTATAGTAATTAATATAATTTACATTCATTGACCTTTCATACAAAGGTCCATCGAATCAAACATTCACACATATTGAGTTTTCCATAGTCTCTTGGCCAATATAGTTATATTTAAAAATAGGGGGAAACATGGTGTTACACTACATGCAACGAATTTGAACATATCTTTGAGAATATTTTACACTTGAGTATTATAACGACCTGACTGATTGTGGGAAAATATATGGATGAGTTGGTAATTTAGTTAGGATTTCTATGCTCCAAGATGATTCAAAGGCTGCATGCAGATAGGAAAAGCATGCAAATATGGAAATCACTCGAGAGAGTGGAGAAGAGGAGTGGATAAGAATAGTAAGTAGAGCATCGAGACAGAGTCAAGTGCAAAGGAGTTGGGGAATGATCCAGTTTTGAGTCTAGTTATGTATCAATTTTGTAGGAGTTTTGTCAATTTTTTGTATGAGCCTTGTTTGAGTTTTGTAAGAATTCCGCAATAGGGTCATATTTGTGTGGAAATGAGGACAGAACGCATAGCACAAAGAAATTTAATGATTATTGAATTAAGTAAAGTGCATGCACATAGTTCTGTGTAATATCAGTATGTTTCTGTATGCATTTTTAAAGCTAATGAAGATAATAAAAGTCATGTTTCTCTCTACAATATGCTATGTGTTTTATGAGTTGGAAGTGTATATGTTTTAATTGTTGATGCTTATTACTCTACATATTCGATATGAATCAATGAATGTGTGTATACATGAGAGGCTTCCCTATATACATTGTCCCTTCACCCCCGACACAGGACTAAATGGTCTTTGTGATTCTCATGGAATCTTGGGTGAGACATTTTTTGGTCCTCAAGTGAAGATTTAATATGTCGATGCCTTCTAGTTTTGTTGGTCAAATATTGACGAACCCTCGGTCTTCAACCCCCTAATGACAATAGATACATGCACCAACATAGTACATCGATGCATTTCATGCCTTGTGTACAAAACCAAGTATTCATTAAGTGCACTTGGCTCTAAAATATTGTAGTGCACAACACACACACACACACACACACACACACACATCCAAAAAAAAAAGGATTTTTTGGACATCTCTTCACTAGGAGTTGCTTACAATTATGCCATCAAGATTGAGAAAAAAATTTGATAGAAGGGTAAAAAAGGGTTTGGGGCCGAAAATAAACTATGACAAATGAAAGGTAAAGGTATCCCTAACTCTCAAAATAAAGGATCATAGTAAATATAACTAGCCTCAAGACAATCGATCAAAGCTACATGTAAGGAAGAAGAATGGGAAGCCATAGAAGTACATAGGAAAGTAGTGTGACCACCACTAAATTCATTGGCATAAAAACAAAAAATGTCACACTAAATAGTGATTATTGGGTGAGTTGAAAGCCTCAAACTTTGATTTTGGCTTGACACCACATGATCCCATGGATAGGGGAAAACAAATATCTGATGCATAACTCTATTTGTGATTATCTCCATTATAAGGGTCTATCCAAAAGAACTAGAGGTGTCTAAAGAAGTTGAGTGTATCTTCCATTTATGGATGTGGGTGAAGACAACACTGCCCCATTCATTTTTTATATTGGAAACCAAATTAAACTAACATTTGTAGATGTCATCATCAAGAAGATGAAGTTTCCAATGATGCCACACTTCCATTTGTACACCATTGATTGGTTGATCCATGAATGAGACATTCACGTTAGTGAGAAATGTTGCATGTAATATTGCGTCGAGACCTTAAAAGATGAGTCATTGTGCAACATTGCCCTGCTTTAAGTTTGTGATGTTCTGTTAGGACAATCATATATGTGGATGTATCGTGTTATTTACCAGTACATGCTCATGGTGTCATTGTCATTTTGGGAGATAAGATCTATGAGATACCAAAGGTATACCTAACTATGTAGTCCCTCTAATCACTACTAAGTAAAAAAAGGAAGATTACCTCTTTGACTAGGAGATTTTTCCTTTTCATGGACTGGCCAGATGGAACAAAGAAAATCACTACGACTATCAAGGCCTCTACAAGGTGATCTATATTAGATCATTATATTATTTTTCATATGTATTGATGCTTTTAGAGTGGAAAAAATTGGAGGAATCAATTTGTAGGGTCATTTTAATAGTAGGTCCCAATTTGGAAAATTGGAGTTTGAAACATTCCAGAGCCATTTTGAGGCATCAATTGACATTTTTTGGGGTCAAAACTTTCCTACATTTAGCTTGAATCCCTATACATTTATCTACACTCAGATTCATTTCCAGTGGTGCAAAAATCACATCAATCAGAGCTCGTATGAAAAAGTTATTCCTCCTGCAAGTTGACCCACTGTGTTGACCACCATGGTACGAGAGGATGCCATGTCAACCCCTGTTACTCAGACATATGGGGCCATCCATGTGTGGAATTTCAAGAATATTATAGAAGGTCCAAAAATTTATCACAATTGATGGTTGAGGAAGTCAAAACCCTACCCCTAGATGGCTATTAGACTATGTTAAATACTAGGCCACTATGAGGACAAGGGTGTTCCATTATTTTGCATTGTATCTTGTTCCATAGGTGATAAAAACATCTAAGACTGGTATTTTTTTAGCATAAAAGAGGATAAGAAGGATTCTATAGCAGTCATTTAGGCCATAATTTTAAAAGGTAACTCCATAGTGAGTTCCCATTACTAGTAGGAAATAACCCCCCTTTTACTACACCAGGGTTCAGAATGTAGGCAGAGAAAATAACTATCTAAAAGCTAATTAATTCTCTATACTACCCTAAACATAACAAAACTAATATAAATAAGCAAAGAGAAAGGAGATTGAGAAACTATACCTCTAATCCCACATCTGGTGATGATCTCCTCGTGTTTGGAAGTTCCATTGATTGCACACCTCCTCCCAGGGCTGACCTGCATCCAAAGTTTGACAAACAAAGAACGACAAGCATGCTATTCCATATATAAGTTAGGGTTAGATTTTAGAATGTCAAGAATAAACTAATAAAAGTATTCAAGACACCATCATTTGGGATAGGAAAATGTAATTCTTTTATTCATAACACGAAGATTATACCTTTACAATCTAAGTCAGCTACCGTTCCACGAACCTGGTCCAGGCTCCTCTTCACCATGCTCCAAGTGCAGCTTGTATGAACTTATCCTCTCAACCTTATGATCTCTTCTATGGAAGTGAATGGGTTAAATGGAGGGAGAAGGGGATAATGAAGGAATGTTGAGGAAATTTCTCACAAAAGGCAACAATATCTTGGGCAAGGAGGGGAAGTGAAATCGGGCAGAGTTTCACAGTTCTTATGCTTAGGTATGAAATGAGACCCCAACACCTCCTTTTATATGCAAAAAGGATGGTTATTCGGTTGGGTGATAGGCTATAACAGGTGGATTAGTTGGGAAACCTCCAATAGCCCATCAATTTCAACGAATTCCTTGCAACTTTTGCAAGTATACATGGACTGTAATGGTGCAACATGCGTATGTACGCTAGTTGTAGTCATGCAGAAATCATACGTACATGAGAATTAATGGTGTAGGGCGCATACATCTTTTAAAAATTGTTTTTTTAAGAAGAGTTTCTCAACAGTGCTTTGGCAAAAATGCAAGTAAGAGGGCCAAGGCCATGTATGCATGTGTAGAGATATTTAGGGCTATAAACATATGCCCCCTAATGTGTGAAGTCAAAATATGTACTGATGGATGAAATACATTACAATATCTTCACCAATGTACGATATTGAGTGAGCCCAGGACCAGAGTTTGGGAGGTGCCATCTGTAAACAACAATTGTCTCTCTAAGGCGGGCATACCCATGCCGGGGATGAAATAAATCATGGCTGCCAATCAAATACACTGCAGATCCATGTCATATAACTATATAAAGTGTAGCCACAAGAAATACACAATGGATCTACATCTCAAAATTAGTTGAATATGTACAAGTAGAGTATCCATCTTCANTCTTTTAAAAATTGTTTTTTTAAGAAGAGTTTCTCAACAGTGCTTTGGCAAAAATGCAAGTAAGAGGGCCAAGGCCATGTATGCATGTGTAGAGATATTTAGGGCTATAAACATATGCCCCCTAATGTGTGAAGTCAAAATATCTACTGATGGATGAAATACATTACAATATCTTCACCAATGTACGATATTGAGTGAGCCCAGGACCAGAGTTTGGGAGGTGCCATCTGTAAACAACAATTGTCTCTTTGAGGCGGGCATACCCATGCTGGGGATGAAATAAATCATGGCTGCCAATCAAATACACTGCAGATCCATGTCATATAACTATATAAAGTGTAGCCACAAGAAATACACAATGGATCTACATCTCAAAATTAGTTGAATATGTACAAGTAGAGTATCCATCTTCAAGAAGCTAGTGATGTCTGATGGCTGGAGATGAGGCCTTTAGAGCTCGAGAAACAACTTCAAGATCTTCAAAACTCAGGTAGCAGTACAATGTGAGTGTATGACTTCACTACCTTGAGGTCTTCGATATCTCATCAGGAAAAGACATGAGGATCTCATTGATTAGGAAGAGAACTTCGTAGATTTTGAACTAGGACTTGACTGGACTCTCAAGATGGCCAACTCATGAAGACAAGAGACAAACTATAGAAAGGCCGACTCATGCTAGGTGAAAACTTCCCTTGGAAAAAAGCATGAAATATGATCAAACTCAAGCATCATGCCATTGGCATAAGTTCACGATGCAGGAGGCAACACAAACTCTCCATGTGTTTGGAAGAGTAACCAAATGGAGGAGGAAACAACTCTATGTAGCGAGAACAACTTCCTAAGGTGATACTAGATCCCAATGCTTGACAAACAAATGGAAGGATGTGCTTTGTCCAAGGGTGATTTTTGGCCCTTGGTTATGGAAGGAAGTGAAGAACAAGGAATAAAAGGTGAAAAGCGAACTTCACGGAAGACACAGTGACTGTCACTGGGTCGAAGTGAGAAAAAGAGAAGAAAAGATGAAGCAAAGTACGGAAATGCAAGTCGTTGGATGAGGAGATTGAGAATGATAAATCAACAAGGAGGAGGGATTGAGGAAAACTCAACAAGTAGAAAAATCCACCATTGGATGCTTTGGAGCACCGTACGAGAAGGAAGGAAAGACAGGCTGGCGAAGCTCGGAGAAAGCGGGTCAAGTTGACCTAGGGTTTTAGACACCTAGGGTTTTGGTATCTAGGGTTTTGGAACCTAGGTTTCAACCTAGGGATGTTGGTGAATGATTGTAATGTATAAATAGAGGTCTAAGGGGCCTAGGTTGGGTGGGTGTGTTTTGGTTGGTATGATATTAATGTTGATCTAGCTCTATTGTTGTGGTGAGATATTATTGTATTGAGCGAGAGTGCTAAGTGAGAGA
>SNQJ01S0062362.1:52632-64205 GCA_010110895.2 Picea sitchensis
ATTATTTAAATAATTTATTTTGTATCCACTTTGACTTATAATACACTCATCACTTCACTTTATTATTTACCTTCTAAAATCTCTTAAACCACTTTCCTTATTTTAGGGCTAACACATTTCTAACCACTTGTCCACTTTGTAATTTCTCCATTAACTTTATTATTTAAATAATTTATTTTGTATCCTATTTGACTTATAGTACACTCATCACTTCACTTTATTATTTAAATAATTCCTTTTGTATCCTCTTTGGCTTCTTTAAATAATTTCTTTTGTATCCACTTTGACTTATTTTGACCTTTTGGGGCTTCTAGATGATTCATGAGGGTTCTCCAACTTCACATGGCCATAACTCCCTAACCGTGAGGAGTAATGTGGCATTCCAAATACCACCGGAAATGGCATGACATGTTCTATCCATATAGAATAGTATTATCTGCAAATATATCAAAACTCATACCATTATCCATCAAACAAACTTGGGTCCATTACCCAGACCTTTGTGCTACCAGAATTAGATACCAGACTTTATTCAAAGGTTGACATCAATGAAAACCAACCCAATTAATCAACATTCAAGGTTCCCAAATTCTCCTAAAATCAATTCCAAATAGGTTAGTCTTACATTTTCACTATAACGTATTTACAAGGACACTTTAGACCGTGAAATTTTGAGGAAAGTTACCATAAAATTCATTTGGAAATTCAAATTTTGGTCAAACCCAGTGAATGAAGAAGTAGCAAGAAGACTTAGTGAAGGTATTATGGACATCATATTTTGAAGAATTTAAATGTACTAAATAAGAATTTGTAACTTGAAGGTTGGTGCCACTCAAACAACGAGATCGATCTCTCTTGCTAAGTTGGTGCTTAATGGTGGGGATTGTTTTCTGAAGAGATATATGATATTATGTTGGTGCCTACCAAGGTTTGTACAACTATGGATTGGTGTCTCTAGTATTTTGGTTCCAACAAATGTTTGTAACAGTATGTTGGTGCCTACAAAGAATTATAAAGAGAAGTTTTGTGGTTTTCTCTCGAAAGGGTTTCCACGTAAATATTGTGTTCCATGTTTTAGAGTTAATAAATATCATATGTGATTGTTTTCCTATGGTTTATTAATGTTTGAAAAAGTTAAAAAAATGTCTTATGGTTATTGATCCCCCCTATTAGTATAAGTGTGTGCTCAACAAAACCTAGCTAGAAAGTGAGGCCTCTCTTTTCTCTTTTATTCAAATGAAAGTACAAAGAAAGAGACACTATTTGTGGAGTTTCCTTTGAAATTGTGGCATGTATGGTTGCTACATAATCTCTCCTTCTCCTCCCGGCGAGCCGATATTTAATATAACTTGATAGTCATCTAGGGGTAAGATTTTGACTTCTTCAACCCTTAATTGTGACAAGGTTTTGGACCATATATAATATTATTGAATGTCCATATGTGGCTAGCCATATATGTATGAGTAATGAGGGATTATGTTTCATCCACTTATACCATGGTGGTCAACATGGTAGGTCAAGTTGCAGGAAGCATAAATTTTCATACAATCTTTGATTGAAATGATTTGTGCATCATTGGAAAGTTCCTGGTGTGTATAATAATGTCAATGGGTTTAAGGTAAAGCTAGGAAAGTATTGACCCCAAAAAAATGTCATTTGATTCCTCAAAATAACTCTGAAAGGTTTCAAACCTTAATTTTCCAAACTGTGACTATTGGGATCCAAATTTAACACATTATTGTACTATCATTACACCTTTTCTTTTACATATTTATTCCTCTATATTTACCATTTTTCCATATTTATCACTATATTACCCATGAGTTTGACATTCAATCATCCAAAGAGATATAGACGGTAAAAGATTATCAATATTTATGAAATTTCACGTTTTTAATGAATATATAAGTGGATATGTTTTTATTGTGAATTCCCATAGCATAAATATGGAAATGAACTGACATCTTCAAAAATATTGCAATGTTGTATTTTTTCCATATCATTTGCAAGAAAGTAAGGACGAATTCATAAATTTTGCGACATGGGTTTTGTGAAGAATGTATCCATTTAGGTGACACATGAGAATAATTCTTGGAAAGTTCAAAAAAAGGGATGTATGGGCATGTCTTCGAACAAATAATATTATGTCATTCCGATAAATCCTATAACTGTGAATTTGGCCTACATACTTTGATTAGTTGAATTTGGAATATGGATTTTGTTGGGGATGATGATGTTATGATTGTATGAAACCACCATTGTCTTGATCAAGATAAAATGAAGATGTGTTGGTTGTAGATCCACATATTTGAGGAGTGGTCTCATCTTTTTGTAACCTCTTTCCTTCTATAAAATGTAAGCTATATGTATAAATGTAAAGGGAATGGTAAGAGTAGAGAGAGGTTGAATAAGGTAGAGACTAAATATTAATAGAAAAACTCAGATACTTTGTAAACCTTGTATTCTGGAATGAAATATTATTTTATTCACAAGTAATTCATTAATCATCTGAATCTATGAGTAAGTGTGTGGCTTGATTTTGAGTGAAGGAGGACCCCCTTCGTCTCAGGAGCAATGCCACTTTTATTTTCCTTCTGCATAGTTTTGTGTTCTAGGTTTTTGTGATAGGTAATATTTACTTCTTATAGTATTTATTTCTTGCAACAAAGAGATTAATCAGTTATTTAGTGTGGATTTCCCCTATATAAGTTAGGCATTGAATATTGAAGAACATAAGTGGTTCTCTAGTAATCATAAAACCATTTGATCCATTGATGTTGAATAAATGAATGTAATTGGTGTCTATAAAGTTCCTTCAGAAACATAAGTCCAATGACCAAATTAACCTCTGTATGAATTTGATTTTTGTTTTGATTGAATTATGTTGCAAGTATTTTCATATCTTTTGCACTAAGACTACACATGCATTCATGCTTTATTGTTCATTCCTCTATTCTCTTTAATTCATGACTATGTGTTATCAACCAAGTGTGGTGTGCTTCCATAAATATTAACTAGTTGTGACGATAAGAATCTTGAAAAAACAGGAGTTGTAGGACCTTGAAAAAAACTTTAAAGATATTTGTTTTTTTATTGAAAATTTCTTTAGTCTAATGCTTGGTGGGGCTACAAGAATCATTTAAACTATCGAGTGAACTATGGATTTCTACAAGAATATCTCTAAATAAGGATAAAAGAATGTACTGAACATTTCCTCAATATTGATTCCTGAAAAGGATCCATTAAGTGATTTTCCTTTTGAATTTAGTAGAATTAGTTAGTTTCCTGATCCTGCATATATTTTGTTGGCATATGACAAGTTTATGATCTCCTGTATTGATAATTTAGGGTTAATCAATTTAAAAAAAATCAAATTGATCGACATGGACCTACTATTAAAATTACCCTACAAGATTATTTCTCTATTTTTCCGCTCTGAAAGCATCGACATAGATAAAAAATAATATAATGATAAAATATGGATCATAAATCCCCATATAGGGAGGCATTTGGTCACCAAAATATTTACTAAGTGAGGCGGGCAAATTTTACCTCTACCGTCTTCATGGAGTACCACTTTTCTTTTCTTGGAAGTTGTCCTTTCAACCCAATCTTTCAAAGTTCATGCTTCCCCTATCTTTTAGTTCTAGACCGCTACTGCAAAACTGTGTCCTCTACCAACTTTTCCTGAGCATCTAGTGGTAAGTCCTCTATGGAAGGTAATCCCTAATCCTGCTCCTAATACAACATGGAAGGCTCGTAGATTTTGAGATTATCCACATTCACTAATGAGTAAATGTGCATGTATTGGGGTACACTAAGTCTATAGGCATTATCTCCCACCTTATCCAATATATTGAAAGGTCCATACCGCAAATCCTTGAGCTTATTACCAAGACCTTGTAGTATTTCATTGTTTAGTTGTAACCAAAATTTGTGTCCCACTTTGAATGACTTAAAGGTTGTGTGTTGATCATGGATGGCATTGTATTTTTCATGTGACTTCTTCTATGTCTCCTATACTTACAAATTAATTTTCCCAATATTCTCAATGAATGTTTCTACTCTCAATGAATCTCTTGTGAGGTCCTCCCTCACTCCTCCTTATTATTCATATACAACATCCAAGGGTGAAGGTAGAAAATATCAAAAGCTTGTTTCAAAAGGTGACTTACTAGTAGAAGTGTGGATTGCTCTGTTATAAGAGTGATGTATGTAGATCATATTTTCATCCAAGTATTTAGATGATTTTGACTATAACCCCTCAAATGATGCACCAAAGTCTTGTTCAATAATTATGTCTTCCCATCTTTCTATGGATGGAATGTTGTATATCTCTTGAAATTAGTGTCCATCTTCTCCCACAATGTATTCCAAAATGTATTGAGAAATATGGTATCCATGTCTGAGATGATGCTCCTCGGTATCCAAAAGTGCAGCCAAACCTGTTTAAAGAACATGGTTGTCACTTCTCATTATTTGATGGTATTTTTACAAGGAATGAGAATGCACATCTTGTTGAACCTATCAACTACTACATATCGATAGTCATGTCCCTTCCTGGTTGTTGTTAAACCTTCCAAAAGTTCCATGGAAATGCTTTCCCAAGATCGAGTGGGTATAGGTAAGGGATGGTACAAACATTTCATATTATTGCTTATCTTTCTAGTACAACAAAGTATACATCCTATAATGGTGTGGTACATATTCTTTCATTCTAGGCCAGTACACATACCTATGTAAGTTGGAAACTATCTTTCCAACACTAAAATGTTTAGTTGTTCACATTTCGAGACATGGAGCTTGTCGATATTGTAGAGTAACCCATTCTGGAAATGATAGTCATCCTTGTTGTTGGCACATGGGCAGACCCAGGGTTCAACACTTCAACAACGCACCAACAAAACCCTAACTATCGACCCTTTCGGAAACACCTGCGAAGAAGATGAAGTCTCACCTGAGGTAGAGGCAGGGGGGTTGGAGGACTTAGGTGTCTGCAACCTAGCTGGGACATAGATCTGTGATCACAATGCTTAACAAATCACTTAGCAATTAACATTCATTAGTATTTAACCCATTTATTCACATCGCAGGTTAAAACCCTAATTATAGATCAGCACAGTAACAACCAAGACCCAATCATATATAACCATTCAACACATAACATCACAATAGATATAACATTCATTCACATCATAAAGAAATAAGCATCAACTGGATCTATCATACATCTAGACTAAGAAAACAAGTACATAAACAACATGAACATCATAGCACAAAGCACATTGACACAGGATATACGTGGTTCACCCCAGTGTGGGGCTACATCCACCAATATTCTTCTCTTATTTATTAACTTCTTCCAATATTCTTTCATTCACAGAGTCACAAATCCAACTCTGCATAGGACAGGTGATCTGCGTGCACCTCGCCATATCCTCCTTCCACAAGTTTGGTCCAAGCATAGAGCCTTACACAGTCTTTGCCCAAAGAACTACAAATCACTTGCACTTAGCTTTGCAAGTCTGAACATACAATATGCACAAAGAATTCAAAACTATATGCACTTAGCACTCTAGCCTACATATCTTGCACAAAGCCCACTTAGATCTCAAAAACTTGACTCCTACTTACATCACCTAGCTACTTATTTATACATTACAAATAGGGCCTAAACATGGGAAAACCCATGGGCCAACATCCCATACCCATTACATAAACCCTAAATCGAAAAAAGATCGTAAAAGGGGGATAAATCCCACGATATCCACTTTGCCTGAGCTCTCTGTCTTCGACCAGCCTATCGAAGTCCCAAAAATGGTCAAACAAGACCAAGGTTATCCAAAACTTGGTCGAGGGCCAACATGTCCCCAACACTCACCTGTGACTCATCCCGAGTCACTCTGATCTGGGAAATTCTTCTCCGAAGGCCTTGAGCTTGGCTCGAGATGCCTCGACTTGCTGCTTCACCAGAGCCTCCTAGTTGGAGAACTCTTGAATGAATTTCTCGGTGAAAGAACATTCCAAGTGTTTTTCCACCGTGGTGACCACTTGTTCTAGTTGTGCACCTTATCTCTCAATCTCTTCAAAAAGTGTGCAGGCTTCATCTTGCATCGGATGGAGTCTCTGTGTCACTTCCATGACACTACTCTGGATTGCATTGACCTATTGCTAAACTGCGTGCACCTCCTATGACCTTTTCATCTTTTCTACCGCCAAAAGCTGCTTCAGCAGTGCTTGCACTGTCAATGCTTGTTTCTTCACCTCCTAGAGATGTGCCTCCAATCTACTCAGCTCCGGGTCTTCCACAAGGTTCTCATAGGTCTGTGCACTTTGGTTACTGAGTTGCTTGCATTCTAAGGCCAACACCCTGATTCTTTCTACTGCGCCCTTGGCAGTTTCTTCTCTCTGATCCCACATATCCTATAGAGTGCTCAACACTACTTGTAGTTCTAGTTATACTACCCTTGCTTGAAGCTGTTTAATGGCTTCAGTGAGATTTCCTACTTGGCTCTCGACTATATCCTCTTCCACTTGAGCCAAGCCTGACACAGAGCAAAGTGATCTAGCCACTGCCTCCTTGGCCGTAGTTTTCTTTGCGAGCATCTGGTCTTTTTCTCTCTGGATCTGCTCTCCATCCTCTTCCAACTTCGCTTGGAGGTTGTATGTCTCTTGCTGCGCAACTTGACATTGCTCTAAGGCTTCCTCCTTTGCTTGCTTCAAGGTATATATGTTTCTTTTTCTTCTTGTACTCATCGAAGGTGAGCCTCTACCGCATCTAGTAATCTACGTAGTTGGGCAGGCTCATCTCCCACTTCTATACCTTCTGATGTCGATGGTGTTGAAGACACTATGCAGTTTGAATAGAGGGCTTGTTGTGCCCCTTTCAGCTCTGCCTCGATCCTTTCATTCATTGTTTCTTTGTTTTCTTCGTTCCATTGAAAAATATCCTTCGAAGTGTCTTCTACAACTGCGATCATGAGGTGAATATCATCCACTGTGAGCATGGTCTATAACTGGGGCTTGTTGGTTCATGACTTCTTTCACGCTGAGGGTTTCTTTGGAGAAACCTTTCTTTTCTTTGACATATTGGCCTCTTTAAGGGGATTCTTAGGTGGTGTCACTTCACCCTTTTCCTACTTTTCTTCTTCCCCTTCCTCCTCTTGGTTTACTTCATCACCTCCTCCTCCTCCAGGTGAGTCAGCTGCAGTTTTCTCTGATGCACTATTTATTTCTTGCACTTCTTCCTTTTTCTTCATCTTCTTGGCACTGCTTGGTCCATCATATTCTTCTTGGGTGACCACAGGACTTTCGATGAGGTCAGGGTCGAAGAGATCTATCTGTTCTACTGGTACAAGGAATTATGAAGGCCATTCCTTGTTTATTTCCTCCATATATTCCTCAGTCAGTTTGTAATAGGATTGCAACTCTTTCTTGTTTTTGTCCCCGCGCGCAGTGATATATATGAAGTTCTTTTCTACATGAAACTTTGCTAGAGGCCTGAATCTATGGAGTGTATTAGGTGTCATGTGAGGGAAGGATTCAATGGCCCTCTTCAGTTGCAAGTAATAGGTGTGGAACAACACATTTGAATTCCATTTCTTCGCCACGTCACTCGAATACCATAAGGTAGTGAGCCTCGCATCTAGAGGTTAGGAAGACACAATGTCAGGGAAGGTCGCTCCCTCTGGAATATCCTAAGCGACAAAGGAAACAAGAATCAAGAAACCAGTTGAAGTGAAACTCGTAGCCCTGATCCTGTGCTTCGCGACAATCCTGCTCCAACTGGTTGACGAGCTAGCTCACTCAATTCATCTGCATCCCTTCAATGCATTTTTGTGTGAGTTCGACGATGAACCCCGTGACTTGCGTTGGTCTATTATTCCTAAAATTATTACCAATGATCAACTGGAAATCTAGGTGCATTGCACCATATTGGATGGAGGCTACCTTGTAGCCCCACTTCCCCTTATCCACATCGTTGTAGGTGTCTTTAATTCGTTGCACCAGGGTGCGATCTGCAACCTTCCCTGGGTAGAATTTCAGAGGGTCTGGTACCCACATGTTTAATCCAGTCATCATGTGGATCAACGCTGGATCCATAGTCATGCACCTATCTATCCATAGATAACCTCCATGGTAGTATGACAAGAGGATTTTAACGCACACGTTAACCTCCTGATGTCTACCGAAGTGGGGTAGCTTCATGAAGTTAAGGATGGTGGACCTCGCGATCTCCTTAGTCCATGGATGGGGGACTATCTTCAGATTCTTCCCCATTTTCTTTGTCAAGTACTTATGCAGTGTGAGAAACGCATAATTATTCCTATATCCCAAGTTAAAATCGTTGATTTTAAGGTCAGGATCAGTCCTAGCTGCTTTCCCACTGCGCGCATCCTCTTCAGGAGGTATGTAGTGATAAGGGTGTACTCAAAATCTCTTGGGACGCTGTCATGACTAATTGTCCTAGCTAGAGGCAGGATGTAGTCAGGAAATACCGATAGGATGAGCTTCGTGTTCAACAAGTTGTCGCGGTGCTTGCTTCCTTTCTCCATCGCGGTTCGGGATGGCCCATATCGACTGGATTGTCGTGAAGTCTAGGGAAATGCTTGCAATCCTCTCGTCGATGAGGCCTGTACTCCTGCATACATGACCTTCTGAGCAATCAGGTCGATCAATATTTATTCTACGAACTTATCTAATGTGTTAAGGTCACCCGATATGCACGCTCATGATCAAATGTTTCAGGTAGGCGAACAAATTCTCAAGGTAAGTAAAATGGGTGGTGAGGTCTCAAAAGAAAAACACGGTGGTAATTAGTTCTTTGTGGGCTCGGATAATCACAATTTGCAAAATGTGTCCCCAGTCCCCGGTGAGACATTCGACGAATTAAATAGAAAAATTCGTAATGGATTCCTCCAATGGGCACAAATGCCTCAATCCATCCATTGTGGCATGCTCTCAATGGTCCAATGGTGATCTTTCCAGCAATAACTACGTTTCTAGCTGTTCTGGAGCGTCGTTCTAATGGTTAGGATGCCTCCAATGGTCATATTGCTTCACCATGGTGAAGTTCTAGTCTGCATTGTTCTGCTACTCTGGCGAGGTTCAAGTTCTAGAAGCCTTCTTCCTGCGAAGTCTTCACTGGAACCTCGTGCAATTTTTCTATCTTTTCTTTCTTCTTACTGAGCTTTCTAGCCTTCTTTCCTGTGATTTGAGTCACTGGATCCCTCTTTCCATTTTTATTCTTATCTTCTCTTAGCATAGTAACTTCGCATTGTAGAGGGTATTTCATAGGGTTCAAGGGTAATACTTCTTCTCTTACTGTTTCTGGGGTAGGTTCTCTTCTCTCTTGTATGGATAGGTTCTTTAAGCCTTCTTGCGTTCTTTCAACCTTGACAACTAGTTCTCAAGCCCTTAGCTACTTCGACTTGGCCTCTTGTTCTTCTATTAAGCGTGCTATTCTCCTAGCCATGAAGTCCCTTAATTCTTGTTTTTTATGTTCGATATCTTCCTCTTCTTCCTTCCTTCGGATCTGATCTTTCTCAATATAGGTCCTTCCCAATAAAAGTGGAAAAGGAGTATTGTTCTCAAAAAACTTAACGACCTCAAATTATTCTTTCGTTGATTCTCCTTGAGCAATCGTAGGTACATGAGTAAGTCTTCCACATAGGGTTATCATGTTTCCTTTAAACAATCCTATTCCTCCCAATGAAGGAATCATAGCAAGCTTTCCCAAAATTTCTCAAATACTTTCTATCATGATATTCACCTGTTTTTCCTCATCCAGAACACAGTCTATGTCGAAGTCTCTTATTCTTATTTCTATGCACTCCTTCTCTTTTAAGATCTATGGAAAACTGATGTCTCTGTGATCAATCAGGGTTTCTTTCATCTGCAATAATATAGTCTCTGATTCTTTTTGGTGTTCTATCATATCCCTAATCTCTTGACCCTATTCATGGTTTTCTTGTCTCATATTCATATTTTCAACTTTAACAATCATTCTAGGGCAGTCCAAAACTTCATGTCCAAGAGCTTTACAACAAAGACAAATATGACCTTTACCAGGGCATTCCTTAGCAATATGTCTCGGTCTTATGCAATTATGAAAAAGAGTCAATTCTCTCTTTCTTTTAAATGATCCCCAACCTTTCCTGTACTGCGCACTGGGATCACAGTGATGAAGCTGCAAAAAATTCTTTCTAGGATCCTGCATCCACTTGTTAGTCCAAAAATTCTTTCTATGCATAGCAATAACATATCTTTCATTATTTCTATCAGATTTATTCATATCAATTCTTATTTCTTCTAGATGTTCCGTAGTTTTCAGACTAGGACAAAATCTATCAAACATACCTAGATCCATTCTTTCGAAAGAAAAATCTTCACTTATATTACCTTTGCCAGAGAACAAATCTATAAGATTTTACCTCTTTTCTTCATATCTGATTCACTTCTCAACACAAGTAGAATACTACACACCACAACAACAGATCTACGCACAAATATTTCTCTTTTCTTAAGTTCCCAAAAATCACAGTTTCGGGTCCCGACAACAGAACCATTTTTTAGCACAGGGGCAGACCCAGGGTTCAACACTTCAAAAACACACCAAAATAACCCTAACTACCGGCCCTTTCGACAACACTTGCGAAGAATATGAAGTCTCACTCGAGGTAGAGGCAGGGGGGGTTGCAAGACTCAGGTGTCTGCAACCTAGCTAGGACACATATATGTGATCACAATGCTGAACAAATCACTTAGCACTTAGCAATTAACATTCATTATTCTTTAACATTTTTATTCACATCACATGTTAAAACCCTAATTATACATCAACACAATAACAACCAAGATCCAAGCATATATAACCATTCAACACATAGCATCACAATATATATAACATTCATTCACATCATAAAGAACTAAGCATCAACTGGATCTATCATATATCTAGACTAAGAAAACAAGTACATAAACAACATGAACATCATGTCACAAAGCACATCGACACAAGATATATGTGGTTCACTCTAGTGTGGGGATACATCCACCAATATTCTTCTCTTATTTATTATCTTCTTCCAATCTTCTTTCATGCACAGAGCCACAAGGCAAACTCCGCATAAGACATGAGATCTATGTGAACCTCGCCAGATCCTCCTTCCCTGAGTTCGATCAAATCATAGAGCCTTACACAGTCTGTGCACAAAGCACTACAAATCACTTGCACTTATCTCTGCAAGTCTCAACATACAGTATGCACAAAGCCTTCACAACTATTTTCACTTAGCAATCTGGCCTACATATATCGCACAAATCCCACTTAGATCTCAAAAACGTGACTCCTACTTACATTGTTGGATTACTGAGAGGGGGGGTGAATCAGTAATAGAGCAATTTGATCCCTTTTAACCATATAATCCAAGTGCTATCTCAATGAAGCATTATTATCCAATAACTGCAGAGTAAATAAGCAATGAACAAATGAACAATCATACACATACACAGTACACCAGTGTTTTACGTGGAAACCCAAATCGGGAGAAAACCACAAAATGATTTTTCTT
>SNQJ01S0062362.1:75050-89651 GCA_010110895.2 Picea sitchensis
CCACTGAATCCATTGATCCTCTACATACCCCATATGGTAGAATTAGGACTTGATGAGGTTTTTGAATTCCTCCCATTTAGTTTCTGATGGATCACCCTCCAACCTAAGTGTTTCTATATGGATTCCCCAATAGGTTAAAGAAGGCCCTCTAACTTCAGTTTGACAAATGATATCTTTTGTTCTCCATCTATATGGTGAACATTGAAATAAAATTATAGTTGCTACAACCAATTATTTAGATTTAATGCATAGATATCACCTTGGTATGGATTTGTGTCCACTTTTGTTTCCTTATTGAATAAATATTATGAAGGGTTTATGGTACTGGAACTTGTGTTCTCTTTCTTAGGTTCTTTCTATGACTCCTTTTTATAGGTCTTCATTATCCCCCAGTTTCTCATCTAATTTGATATGTGAGTTCAAGCCTCCAAAATATTTGTACAATTTGATATTTATTGCTAGATATGCCATGAGGAGGGATTTTGGGTTCTTCTTCATCCTGACTATCATTCTTGGGCAGACCCAGGTTCAGGTCCATCTTTTGTTTCCAACAAAACCCTCCTTAAAACTATCGACCCTCATGGTCGATAGTTCTTAGGGGTGGCTGCAATGCTTATGTGCTTGCATCTTGCGAATGAGTGGTGATATGAGATTAGACCCTTTGTGATCTTCATTCATTTACTAGCTCATACATCTAGATTTATTATACTGTCATTCTTACTCATGCATGTAAAATATCAGATCTAACTAATTCATTCATACATTTATCTAACATCTAATCATCAACACCAAGAAGATACATAACATTTAGTCACATAACGCATGGTCTACCTTGGTTCACCCCTCCTGGGATATGTCCACAAAGATTTGGCTAGTCTGCACTTTTATTATCTTTGGTCCAAAACTATAGCATCGTGAGCATTACAACTCTTCATCTAAACAAGTTGAGTTCTTACAATGAGGTGGACTAGATCGCACTAGGCTCCTCAGCCTATGATCTAACCCTAAAGATATACCCTCATCCCTCTCCTCAGCTCAATATCTTACAAAAATAGATCATAGTAACAATATCACAGCATGACAACCAACATGACATCCAACTCTAAACCTCAGAACAACAAAACTCCTGATCGAGAATAATCGAACCGAACCTCCTACCTAGACCTCCTAGATACCTATATATAAATATTTTCATCTTACCAACCATTACATTCTCTTACCAAAAACCTAACCCTATCTTGGCTAGGTATTCTTTCATGCGTGCCTCAAATGCCTTCATCTTTTGCATGCACATCTGTTTTACACGTGATGCTTTTCCTGCATGCGCTTTTGCCTTACACATGATGATTCTTCTACATTCGCATCCACCTCCCACATCGTGTTTTTCCCTCAAGGCTGGCATGCACCCAACATTCCCTCAAAACTGACATTGTGACTTGTCCCGAGTCACTTCCTAACTCTCGTGTCTTCCACTGCCAGTTTCAGTGCTTCGTACATATCTACTACCCGTTGGTACTGCTCCTGAGCTTGGCTTCTCTTTGCTGACATGGTTTCGACCACCTACGCAATGATTAGAAGTCTTAAGATCTCTCCCCCCTGCAAGCCTATCCGTTTGAGGCATGATTTTGCTACATCGATTTCCACGACCAACTGTTCTACCTTTTCCTGTAGGGGCTCCAACTGAGCCTATCGTGCGATTTTATGTGCCTGCATAACTTTTTCTTCTGCCCGAAGGTTCTTCATTTATGTGACCATATTAATATTCTCTGGCAGTGACATTTTCCTCTATCGCTGCTTGACATCTGCCATTGCTACGTGCAATTTATATTCCTTTCCTTGCAAATCTTGTAGGCTCCCATCTTTTGATAGCTAGGTCCATAGATGGTCACTCTTCTCCAATAGTTATGTCACCCTATGTATGTTTTGGGATATTTTTTCTATAGTTTCTATCACATATTTCTCTCTTTGCACTCGAACTTCTAGGAAAGTCATAGGTACTGCATGCTCCTCCAGTTCCTTGATCTATTCTATATATTGTTGTAGAGTTTTCACTATCTTTGTTATCTTCTCCTCTGAAGATGCGTCCTCTGATATTGTGTCATATGAGATAGCTTGAAATATTGCGTCTATCTGGGTATCCATTTGGTCCACTTTTTTCTGTGTTATCTCTTTCTTTCCCCCCATCCTAGATGATGGATTCCTTCAGTACCATATTTTCTTTCTACTCTATTTGTAGACTCGTCACGTCAAACCTTGCTCTGAACTGAATCTCATGCACGATGCTAACCTGTAACTTATACAATGCCTTTGTTGGTATCTTGGACATCGCCAAGTCTAACGTTTTGATATCCTTCATGGGCTTCTGCGTTGTTTCCTCATCGATGAACACCATATCTGGTGTTATGATAAAATTAACACTTCCCTGCACTGTGATTTGTACTATTTCTCCGATAGGTTCTCCTTCTCTTATTGGCATCAATTTCTCATTTTGTTGTTGTTTCTCCTTTATCCTCAACTGTTCTAGCACATTTTTTACCTCATGTACCTGTTCCAAAATTGAAGCCCGATGGTTTTTCGCATTTTCCCATACTTCTGACAGTCGATATTCCACTGTCATGGCTATCATATCTACGTCATATGCTGTTAGTGACGTTTCCATTTGTTTCCTGTGGGCCTTTGATTTCTTCCTAGCACCACTTACTTGCTCCTTTATTTTTTATTTTTTTGGGCATCTGGTTGTTCAGATGATTCTGGCATCTGTGTATCCATTCTGGTATCCTTCTAAACTTCTTCATCCATGGTTACATCTTATTCCTCTGTATGGAATTCCTCTGCACTCACCTATCCCATCAATCCTCTCGGTGCCTGCTTTGTAGCATGTGCGCCCTGTGTAGAACCACGCTGCGACTTCTTGTGTGTTCTAGTAAATTTTTGAATTTAGATCTTTCCCCCACTGTACCTATAATTTTTTTCTTTTACTGGATAGTGCCATTCCTACCTATCTGTTGTGCAGGGACTCTGCTACCCTACATATTGACTTGTACTATTGGTGTTTCTTTTGGAATCTCTGGTACTTTCCACTCCTAAGGAAAATCTTAGACCTCCATGTGAATTTCCTGTGTTTTCACACTGTACTTCAGCTACAACCATTCCTTTGTTGGGTCCTTCTTTGCATGTGGCCACATGTTGTGACCTGATGCATGAAAATTATCTATTTGTCCATACTCCTAGACAGTTTCCGGTGAGATCCTCCATGTTGTTTTGAATATCTTTTAAGTACAAAGAGAACATATCATTGTTGACTTTATTTACCTTGGGTTCTGATGTGTTTCACAACAATGTGTAGCATGTTGTGCCACATTTTCCTGTCCTTGTCAGCAACATCATATATGTCAGTTCATGCCACCCCATAAGTGCAATGAGGATGAGTAACCACAAGTATTGGAACTTAGAGACCCAGTATTTCACATCCTTACAATATTCTAGGAATTAATTGAGTAGATATTGTCCCCAACTCATCAAGCTCCCCTTTGCACACTGCGCCACAACTGCTACTACTCCTGCAGGCACTTCTTCTTTTCAGTACTTGCGCATTAATTTGCAATCAAGCAATCTAGTTTCAAATCGAGTTGCAGGATCATTGATGTCATTGATCCCGATTCCTCTGTTCCCCCTCTCTACGCCATACTTCGCTTTAATCTCATCGGAGATGGATTTTTCCCTAGTCTTGTCTTCTAGATATTGCTCTGGCTTCTCCCCATCTGTGGGTACCCCTGTAATATATGCGATGAGTTCAACATTGATCAGTTCCAGCCTATCCATCTATAGGATACCTCTGTGCACCCTTGATAACAACTGTTTAACACATCCATTTATGTATTTCCCACACCCGAAGTGCGATATTTATAAGAGGTTCATGATACAAGTGTTGTATAGGCCCAAGATCCACTGTGCAGGCTCCAATAATGGTGCCCATGATGGGACCTCTCCCATTATATCTAGTTAGCTCTGCGCTGCCAAATCTAGGAACTTTGTGGCATCTGAGACATCGTGGTAGGATTATTTAAGGCCTTCGTCTCCTCTTACCATGTTATCCCCAGTTTTCAATTCATTGGGAATTTTCAACATTACTATACTTAGATTTTCCTGAGTGCATTGTATTCCCTGCATATTGATTTCTACTCTCATCTTATTTTTCCCTTATGGGGTGGATACTCCACCCGCTTTCTCTATTTCTTGCTCTAGTTCCGGCTCCAGGACCTGCTGTGTGGAATCCATGGCCGGTTCTGCTTACTACAACCCTTCTCCCATGGACACATTGGTTTCTGTCCGCTTGACGTCCTATACTAGCTTCTCGAGCTCCTGTGTAGATTCTTTCTCCTCTTCCACATGTAATGTGGTTTGCTCGTATTCGGGTGTGTAGATTTTGTCCAGATCCACCACTGTCGACATCTCACTAGTTCTGCCTTGTGGTCCCCGTGTGATACTCCGTGTGCTTCATCTAGTTCTTCTTGGTGCTCCAACCCGAGGTGGTGACATGGTGGTTAAATTCAAACTACAAGCTCTCAACTCGATGGATGGTAGCACAATTTCACACTCTATCGCTCTTTTTCCTGACTTGTTGTTTTTCTCCTTAGAAAAAATCACAATGGGTCGGTTTTCCCCCTCTTTCTGACTTTATAGAGGGATAGGGAAATGACATTTGTGTTGCGTTGATACTTGTCACTTTTTCCCCTTTTCGTTATGTTTCCTACACACGGTACCTTTTTACCCATTAATCATTATTCTGTGAATCGTGTTTTCGAACCCTGGTTTTCTTGCAGCGCCCTGTTTCATCTGCCTAGTTCTATTCTATTAAGGCCCTCCATATGCATTGATTTCTTATTTTTTTTGCATGGTGCTGTCTAAGTACTAGAAGGTTGACTTTCCCTATACAGCTTCAATCGACTCCCATTGATCATTCCTCTGAGTTATGTACCTCCTAAATATTTAAACTATATAGCTCCCCCATTTGTGACAATCTTCACTTCATATGGTCCCAACCAATGCATACTAAATTTTCTTGGGTGTTGAATAAATTTACTGTCATACACCAAGACTAGGTCTCCTTCCTTGAAACTCTTCCTTTTAATATGTCTTTCATGCCAATATTTGTCCCTTATTTCTGTAATCCTTGGTGAAATCATGCTAGAATCCTATCTTCTTCCATCATCATCAGCTAACTTAGCCTTTTTTTAACTGCGCTTCGTTCTGTCATGTTAGTGAATGCTGCTATGCGTAGACTAGGTACCAATTATTTTAATGGTACCAATCCTTCTTGTCCATAAACCAACCTGAATGGTGTGTTCCCAACCAAATTTTTGCATGCAGTCATGTATTCGCATAATACTTCTAGTATCTTCAAGTCCCAATTGTCTCTGTTGACATTGCAGATCATTTTCAGTGCATTGTCTAGAATCTTATTAAAGGCTTCCACTGTTCCATTTGCTTGAGGGTGATATGGTGTACTATTTTGATGATAGACTTCAAACTCCCCATTCATATCCTTGATATTACTGTTAATGAAGTGAGTGCCTTAGTCACTCATCAAAATCCATAGGCATCCAAATCTAGTGATCACTTACTCAAACAGGAAGTGTGTTGATGTATCTGCGTTGCAATCATTTACTGGTGTTGCTTCTGCCGATCTCGTTAAGTACCCTGTCGAAATAATGATATACATTTCTCCTAACCTGTTTCTTGCTGTATTAATTGGTCACACAAAATGTATTTCCCATTTGTCGAATACTTGCAAACTTACTTGTTGTCTCAGGGGCATCTCATCTCATCTATTATATTTTCCAACCCTCTGACATACATCGCATTTATGGCAGTAGTCCTTTGCATATTTGTGAATGATCAGCCACCATAGTCCTGCACGTAATACCTTCTACACATTATCTTTTCCTGTATAATTTCCTCTAGCTATTCCCTCATGGGCCTCTGCTAAAATCCTAGGTCTTTCATGTTCTAGTACACATCTTCTCAAGATGTTGTTTGCACCCATCTTGTATAAGTGTCCTGCAATCAGTTGGTAGTCTGAAACTTTCACTACCAGAATTTTCCTCTATGCGGTATTGAATTTGTGTGGTGTGGTCCCTGTACTCAAGTATTGAGTGATGTCAGCAAAATATTCATCAGCTACTTGGACTGAAAATAACTGTGCATCAGTGAATTTGTCCTCTAAATTCATAGGTTCCTCTCCATTAGTGATCCTTGACAGGTGATCAAGTCATGCATTCAACTTCCCTGGTTTGACTATTACTTCAAAGTCAAATTCCTGAAATAGTAGTAACCATCTACAAATTCTCCCCCCCCCCCAACACTAGCTTATTGACTAGGTATTTGAGGGTAGAATGATATGAAGACATTTTAAAGTGTTTCCCAAGTAGATAGTGTCTAAAATTTTGCAGTGCATATACCATTGCTAAGCCTTCCCTTTCTGTAGTATTGTAGTTTTTCTCTGACTTTGACAATTTTCTTCTTGCAAATGTTATAGGATGTTCTAACTCTCCTTCTCCTAGCTATGCCAGAATAGCTCCAAGTGCTATCATTGATGCATCTACATGCACATGAAATGTCTTTTCCAAATATGGGAATACTAGTATTGGTATTATTACCATCTTCTCTTTTAGAGTGTCCAAACCTTGCTGACAGTCCTCATTCCACTGAAATTTACTATCTTTCCTCAACAGTTTCTCCATCGACACAGTGATCTCTGCATACCCTTTTATGAATTTCCTGTAGTAGATTGTGTGTCCCAATGTTTCTCTCAACTGACGTACTGATTTCGGTGGTGGTAAATTGACAATAACTGCAACCTTTGTAGGATCTACTAGCAAGCCTTGTTTGCACACTATATGGCCCAATAGTATCCCAAAAGGTGTCTCAAATATGCACTTCTTGATATTTAATGATATCTAACACTGCCTGCTTCTTTCCAACATCAGCCTTAATACCTCTACATGGTATTTCAGTAGATTGTAGACTGTCCAATCATCTAGATATACCTCTAAAAACTGGTGGATGAACTCTTTGAATTCAGCTATGACTACTCTTGAGAATATTAATTGTGCATTCTTTAGTCCAAAAGGCATGAGTGTGTACTAGTAGGACCCCCTTTCTATGGAAAAAGTGGTCTTGTACATGTGATGCAAGAGCATCGCCAGCAAGCACAAGTGGAGGACAACTGGATATGCACCAACGCGCATTTTGAAGACATTCTGAAATTTAAAATATGAAACATTAATGTAATAGATGGAAGGATGTAATTTCTCTTAAATGTTTTGGGGATTGTAACATAGATCTTGGGTGTTTTCTCTCATATGTCAGTTGTAGGCATTTATTGTAATAAATGTAAAGTAGGTAGTAATCTTTATTTCGATAAGATAGCTTAGAGTTGTAGGAGGGAAAACTCAAGATAACTCCCTAATATGTATTGTATTATCAATGCTCATTGTGTAGAAGTTGTAGAGCAAGAGAGAATAGGAGAGCAGAGAAGAAAAAAGATTGTAGAAGTTGTTTGAGCAGATATTTTTTTGCTGTAGAAACCATGTATAGAAGCACTTGAATTAATATAAGAAAGATTTGATCCAATTTCATGGTGGTTTTATGGTTACTGTTTGCATCTATTGAATGGTATGTTTACAGTTTGCTTATATGCTCTGTTATGCATTTGTTTCAGTGCTTTATGTGTATTATTTCATGTTGAATGTATGAATTCTATGAGAGGGAGAGTATAAGTTTCAATTTCTCCTCGTCCTAAGAATTCCTGTAAGGAGTACAGAGAGGGTCCGCAAGGAGTGCGTTGACAAGATTTTGCGTTTTACCTCAAAAACGCTCAGGAGAGATAGAGTTGTTCTTATAACAACAAAAGTGCAAGTATAGAACATATCCATGCAAGGTGTGCGTAGGCTTGGTCAAAGTCTTAGACTTTTCCAACCCAAGGGATTGGTTGAAGAAATTCTGTCGCAAGGACTGCGTAGAGTTAGAAGATATCAGATAATCAGATATTATTGTGAGAGCCGCAAGGAGTGCATGCAGGATTCCTTAGAATCTCAGAGTTTGTAGCAAGAATCAAGCTTAGGAGGGATAGAGACTTGAAGAAATTTCAGAGGAAGGATGAGGGTTGAAGTCACATCATAGAAATCAAGCTCGAGAGAGCGGACGCCAAGTAATTTGGCGAGGAATTATTGAGAGCCTGAACGGACGGTTGGAATTCTCGGAGGGAGAAACATTGATTTCCGTGGACTATTGGATCCAATATATCCGCAGAGAATATAAGACCGAGTTTATTTCAACACTCGCATGCCCAGAAGAAAGGGTAGTCGTCAGATCAAGAGGAGAGTGAGCTATTGATTTGGCACTCCAAAATATTGGCATTTTGGGAGCTGGAAGAGTGTGGAGGAAGCTGGTTTCAGGAATAGAGAGTCGTGAAATCTCAATAAGAGAAGGAATAATCTGGAGCATCGGATCACGGGAAATGAGGACTGTCAATCTGGCATAGAGGTCATTGTGAGATTGTATTTTAGGAGAAGGGGGGGAGGGCCACTTCACAAACCCCTGACATGCAAAATCTCGACATGCTCAAAGGTTGGGCCCCAAGTCGCAGCTGGAAGTCACATCAGTGAAGAATTAAAGGGAGGAGATAGGGATCATTATCCCGTTCTCATCATTTTGGGAATCAGAGGAGTTGGGGTGGCTGGCAAAAAAAGTCTCGAAATCGCGAAACGTGATGCGCCTTTTCGGGTTAAGTTTGTGGAGTGGAGGCTCGCGTCTAGTGCATGTTTGCGTGGGAAAAGCATAGAAAAGGATACTTGTGGTTATATGTGTGAAGGTTTCCAGTAGGGACACAGAAGCAATTTCGGCCCAGGAATAGGAATATCCAAAGACCGGGAGGTCAAGAAGACCCTGCTGAGGTGGGGGTTCTACATCAGGTGGTATCAGAGTATACAACTTTTGTTTTCTGTAGAGGGAAGACAAAGGATAGTTGTGACTGAATTGTGCATGTACAGATTGAAACAATGCCACAGAGGAGAAGAACATAGATAATTTTTTCGGATCCAACCATGGAAAGAGAGATGAGAGAACTCCATGCTCGATTGGATGCTATGGAGACAACACAGAGGCAAACAACTGATACAAGAGATATCAGTGATGCCGAAAGTGAGAATGAAGCTGGAGCTGAAGAAGAAGCTGTAGCCAAAGATGATGCAGAGGAATGTCCATTTAAAGTTGTTGCAAGCATAGGTTCCAGAGAAAAAATTGACATTTCGATGTATGAAGGTAACTTAGATGTTGAGGGGCTGCTAGATTGGTTTAGAGCTCTAGATAAATACTTCGACTATGAGGATGTCAAGGAAGACAAGAAGGTTAAGCATGATTTCACTAGAATAAAAGGGCATGCAACACTGAGGTGGGATGAACTGCAAGATGATAGGCATTGGAAAGGAAAACAGAGA
Organism: Picea sitchensis; assembly: GCA_010110895.2. Taxonomy (NCBI): domain Eukaryota; kingdom Viridiplantae; phylum Streptophyta; class Pinopsida; order Pinales; family Pinaceae; genus Picea; species Picea sitchensis. Next base: position 84,551 of record SNQJ01S0062362.1, read on the forward strand.
ATTAAAAGATGGGACAGTATGGTCGCCAATATGAAAGACAAATTCCTACCCAAAGATTACCAAATCAATCTGTTTCGAAGAATGCAGAATTTGAGACAGAAAGGGATGACAGTGAAGGAATACACTGAGGATTTTTACAGACTTAACATCAAAGTTGGTCATCACGAGAGTGATGATGAAAAATTCACCAGATACATAAATGGCCTGAGATACGAGATTCATTATGAGATGAGCATGGTGACAATCAATAATGTAGAAGATGCTTATCATATTTCTTCTAAGGCAGAAGTGAAATTGGCCCGAAATCAAGGTCAAAGGGACAGAGTACAGAAGCCCAAGGATGAAAAGAAGAAACCACATAACCACCGAGAAAGGGGAGGAAGTTCACAAGGAGGGACGTATGCCAGTAGAAACACTTTTCCTCGAGCAAGAGGAATATTAAGAGGAAAAGGAGGTGAAATAAAGTGTTTTGTTTGTGGAAAGATAGGACACAAATCTTGGGAATGTCTCGATAGAAAAAGGGATGGAGGAGAAGAAGCTCACATTTCAGAAGTGCAAAGGTGAAATGCTGAGGCAGAAGATGTAGAAGGTGGAAGATCCTTAATGATGAGGAAAATTCTCTTGAATCCAAAGAAAGAGATGGAGAATCCAGTCAAGAGGAACAATTTGTTTAGGACTTCTTGCAATACCAAGGATAGGGTATGCAAGGTAATAGTTGGAAGTGGAAGTACGGATAATATACTATCCACAGAGAAGGTGGAAAATCTAGAGTTGGAGACAGTTGCACATCCGAGCCCATACAAGGTTTTGTGGTTGAAAACAGGACATTAGGTAATTTACACTAAACAATGTTTAGTTGAGTTTAAGATAGGGGGATATAGAGATGAGATATTATGTGATGTTATACCCATGGATGTCTGTCATCTTTTGTTGGGGAGGCCATGGAAATATGACATAAACATTATTCACGATGGAAGAAAGAACACATACACCTTGGAGAAGAATGGTAGGACACATATGTTGCTGCCAATTGAAGACAAGAAGGTAAAAGAAGAAGCAAGCAATACTATACTTCTCATGAGTGGGAAGGAATTTCTTTATGAAGTCAAGAAAGATAAAAAAATGCAGTTTCTTGTGGTTAGAAAACCTAGAGTCATGTTGACCAGTACCTCAATAGATGATCTACCTGTGGAAATTTAGGAACTGCTAGGGAAGTTTGCTGATATAGTGGTGGACGATTTACCTTGTTCATTGCCACCCATCAGAAGTATAAGCCATCACATAAACCTTATACCAGGGGAGATTTTACCAAACAAAGAAGCGTACAGACTAACGTCACAGGAGAATGAAGAAGTCAATAAGAAAGTCCAGGATTTAATGGACAAGGGGTTGATCAGAGAAAGATTGAGTTCATGCACTATGCCACTAGTGTTAAGTCCAAAAATGGATGGTGTATGGATAATGTGTACAGACTTAAGGGCTATAAACAAAATCACCATCAGGTATAGATTTCCTTTACCCATGATGGATGACTTGATGGATTGCTTGAGCGGAGAATTTTTTTTTTCAAAATTTGATTTAAAAAGTGGATATCATCAGATTAGAAAGAGGGAAGGTGATGAATGGAAGACAACATTCAATATGAATGAAGGATTGTATGAATGTATTGTTATGCCATTTGGCTTGACGAATGTGCCAAGTACTTTTATGAGATTGATGAACAAAGTCTTGAAATATTTCATTGGGAAGTTTGTAATTGTGTATCTTGATGATATACTGATCTTTAGTAAGACCGAGGAAGAACATTTGAGACATTTAAATCTAGTGATGAGGAGGTTGCAACAAGAGAAGTTGATGATAAATATGAAGAATTCATCTTTCATGAAGACAAAACTCATTTATTTGGGTTTTGTGATCTCTTTAGATGAGTTAAATATGGATCCTGAAAAGGTAAAAGTAATCAAAGAGTGGTTGTCACCAAGGAATATCTTTGAAGTCAAAAGCTTCCATGGACTAGCCAGTTTTTACAGGAATTTCATTAGAAATTTTAGTGGAATTTGTGCACAAATGATGGACACAGTCAAGAAAAGACATAAATATTTTAATTGGACAGAGGAAGCAGAGAAAAGTTTCAAGTTGTTAAAGGAGAAGATAACTGGAAAACCAGTTTTGGTTCTGCCATACTTCAGTAAAACATTTCAATTGAGATGTGATGCTAGTGAATTTGTGATTGGAGTAGTCTTAAGTCAAGACAGTAGACTAGTTTCATACTTCAATGAGAATATGAATGATGCCAAAAGAAATTATTCCATCTATGATAAAGAGTTTTATGTAGTCATACAAGCACTGAAGAAATGGAGGCACTACTTGGTTCCAAAAGAGTTCGTTTTGTATAGCAACAACCAGGCCTTACAATTTATAACCAAATAAGAAAAACTGAACCAGAAACATGCAAAATGGATTGAATTTATGCAGAACTTTACTTTTGTTATAAAACACATTTATGGAAATGATAACAAGGTTGTTGATGCATTGAGCAGGAAATGTTTGATTTTGTAGGAATTTCATGTGAAGACCTTAGGTTTTGATAGCCTTAAGGAAATGTACATAGATGATTTAGATTTCAAGGATTCTTATGAAGCATGTGAGAATAATGTTCTAAGGGACATAAGCCAATGGATTGAATACTTTATTCAGGATGGACCGTTATTTAAAGGAAATCAGTTGTGTATCCCAAAGAGTTCTATGAGAGAAAACCTTTTGAAGGAAAATCATAGTGGGGGATTGGATGAACACTTTGGCCATGATAAAACATTTGCGCAACTGAACAGTTTTTATTATTGGCAAAGAATGAGGACAAATGTGCGGAATTTTTTCAATATATGTAGAATTTTTCAGCACACAAAGGGGAAAATACAGAATACAGGGTTGTATCAACCATTGTCAATACCAGAGAGGTCATGGGACATGGTAAGCATGGATTTTGTGTTAGGACTGCCAAGGACACATAGAGGTTGTGATTCTATATTCGTGGTAGTCGACGAATTATAAAAAATGGCACATTTCATTCCATGTCAGAAAACTAGTGATGCAACACACATTGCAAATCTATTTTTTAAAGAAGTTGTTCGAATTCATGGTTTACCCAAGAGCATTGTTTCAGACAGAGCTACCAAATTGTTGGTCATTTCTAGAGGACACTATGGAAAAAGCTGGGGACAAATTTATCTTTTAGCTCAACATATCACCCTCAGACGGATGTACAAACTGAGGTAGTAAGTTGAAGTTTGGGAGACTTATTGAGGAGTTTAGTAGCTGAACATCATAGTCACTGGTATCAGATTCTGCGACAAGCGGAATTTTCATATAAAGACTCACCTAATAGGAGCACAGGACAGATCCCATTCCAGATAATGTATGGAATTCAACCAAGAGGAGTATCTGAGTTGAGAGACTTGGAGAAAAATGAGTTTAGGAGTGTTGGAGTGGAATATTTTGCAGAAGAGATGCAAGAGCTCCACAATAATATTAAAGAGCGGTTGCAGAGTTCCAACCAGGAATACAAGCGCAGAGTAGATCAACACAGGAGAGAGATTCAATTTGCAGTGGGAGATTTGGTCTTAGCACATCTAAGATAATAAAGGTTCCCAATGGGAACATATAATAAGTTGAAAGTGAAAAAGATAGGGTCGTGTAAGATTTTATGGAAATTTGAGGAAAATGCTTATGAGATAGAATTGCCAGATGATGTGGGTATAGCACCCATATTCAACATAGTATATTGGTACCCTTACAGAGTAGATGAAATATATGGAGCAGAGAATCAGAAGGAAATTCAATGGGTCAAGCAGATGCCTATAGCTGAAAAGCCCCAGATGGAAAAGATCATTGATTAGAGAGTTGGAAAGAAGGCCCGAAGGAAGACATATCTTGAATATTTGGTAAAATGGAAGGGACACTCGATTGAGGATGCTAGTTGGGAAAGTGAAGAAGATATCTAAAAAGATGGATAGACGGTGCATGAGCCCATCAAATTTTCAGCCAGAGGAGTATGATGTGGGAGCATCGCTAGCAAGCACAAATGGAGGACAACTAGATATGCACCAGCATTCATTTTGAAGACATTCTGAAATTTAAAAGATGAAACATTAATGTAATAGCTAGAAGGATTTAAATTCTCTTAAATGTTTTTGGGATTGTAACGAAGATCTTGGGCGTTTTCTCTCATCTGTGGGTTGTAGGCATTTATTGTAATAAATGTAAAGTAGGTAGTAATATTTATTTCGATAAGATAACTTAGAGTTTAGGAGGGAAAACTCAAGAAATATCCCTCGTGTGTATTGTATTATCAATGCTCATTGTGTAGAAGCTATAGAGAAAGAGAGCATAGGAGAGAAGAGAAGAACAAATATTGTAGAAGTTGTTTGAGAAGATAGTTGCTGTTGTAGAAACAATGTACATAAGCACTTGAATTAATATAAGAATGCTTTGATCCAATTTCATGGTGTTTTTATGGTTACTGTTTGCATCTATTGAATGGTATGTTTACAGTTTTCTTATATGCTCTGTTATGCATTTGTTTCAGTGCTTTATGTGTGTGATTTCATGTTGAATGTATGAATTCTATGAGAGGGAGAGTATAAGTTTCAATTTCTCCTTGTCCTGATAATTACTGCAAGGAGTGAAGAGAGGGTCCACAAGGAGTGCGTTGAAAAGATTATGAGTTTTACCTCAGAAAAGATCAGGAGATATAGTGTTGTTATTATACCAACATATGTGAAAGCATAGCACAGAGCCATGCAAGGTGTGTGCAGGCTAGGTTGAAGTCTTAGACTTTTCCAATCCAAGGGAGTGGTTGAAGAAATTTTGTCGTAAGGAGTGCGTAGAGTTAGAAGATATCATATAATAAAAGACTATGGTGAGAGCCGCAAGGAGTGCATGCAGGGTTCCTTAAAATCCCAGAGTTTTAAAAAATAATCAAGCTCAGGAGGTATAGAGACTCAAAGAAAGTTCAAAGGAAGGACGAGGGTCGAAGTCACCTCCTAGAAATCAAGCTCGAGAGAGTGGATGCCAAGTTATTTGGCAAAGAATTATTAAGAGC
>SNQJ01S0062363.1:4696-15223 GCA_010110895.2 Picea sitchensis
GTGAATCAATATTGAGGAATTTTTACCATTTTTAACCTTAATCACATCATGTAAACTTTAACCATTAACAATGCCATTCATCATCACAAAAACCATACACAAAACACAATGATTTTTATGTGGAAACCCAAATGGGAGAAAACCACATAATACTTTTCTTATATCATGTTAATATTACATTCATAGGAAGCACCAAATCCCAATATTCTCCAACGCCAACTGGAAGGAAGCACCAACCTGAAGGAAGCTCCAACTCCCTGATTTACCAAAACCAATTGGAAGGAGGCACCAACCCCCTTGATTTACGAACTCCAATTGGAAGGAAGCACCCACTCCCTAAAACACACGTACCAACATGCTGAATGAAGACACCAATACTCTCGATTGATCACCAACTCAATAAGATATCACCAATCCAATATATTCACTCACAAAGTACTTCTGACTTCACCTGTAGGCTTCATTCTGTAGACAATCCTTTAATTATAGCAAGCCTAATAGCTTCATTCCAAGAATATAATCATTGACGACAACATCCACTAACGGTAAGATTCATTCATGACAACATCCACTAATGACGACATGCACTCATGACAACATCCACTCACAACAACATCAGGACAACATCACAACTTCATAGCAGAGCATATAGTAGTATCACAACCTCACAACTTCATAGAAGAGCATACAAAATCATCACAACCCCATGAAAACATCACGACAACATCACAACTTCATAGAAGAGCATATGACAACATGATAACCTCATAATGGTGCATATGGCAACCTCACAACCTTATGACAACATCACAACCTTATAGCATACCTCGAGAATAAGAAAGACCTTAAGAGAATCCCTTAGAATTTCTCACACCAGAAAGACACCCCAACACCTTGAATTCACATTAGACTTGATCTCTTCATTGGTTACACTAAAAATGCGAAAATCTATCTTATATTTATAGTAATTTTGTCCCCAAAAATTAGCTAAGCCGACCTCAATTTTCTAGTTGAGTTGTCAAACGAAAAAACTCATATCTCCTCATTTCTAGGGAGTTAGAGGGACTTCCATATACTGTTGGAAAGGTATTGGAAAACGATTTACAACCATGTAACTTTTTCTCCCATTTGAGTTAGGTATGTAGGGTAAAAATTCCCTCAAATATAGGGTATCCAAATTGACCAAAAATAATACTTTTAATAGTCTCCTACTCGCAATATTTATCTTGGACATATGTAGGCTTGTAATATTTATTTTAGACACCTTGTGGGCTCCATGAAGGCTCCATTTGTGTACAAATCAAAGTGGTCATGTGGAAACAACCACACATTATCTCATCCCGTGAGGGCCATGGTAATGTCCCCTTCTAATTGATTGTGACGACAGATGACTCAATAAACTATACAACTCTCGTAGGATATTGTCAACAAGGAAAAGGAGGAGTCAAGGAGATTTGTTTGGTGTCACTAGGTAAAAATAATGACAAATATTAAAAGTGACATTAAATAAAATAAACAATTATATTTAAATGGAATTGGAGGAAAATAAAGTGAAGATTTGATTTGGTCAAAATGGGGGAAAGATCTAGAAGGTCCAAAGAAAGGTTAAATATAGGAGTAACCCTTCCCCTTGGCATTATGATTTGATAGATTATTGAGTGCTCCTGTAGCCAGTGTTTTCGTTGAGGTTTTGGGAAAAACCCTTCCACTGCAGGTTTAGTTTCAGTGGTGCAATATCCACCCTAGCTAGACAAGAGGAGGATTCATCCGAAGTTCTCATTGGAGTTCATTGGGTGTTTGATTTCATACTGGAGGGAGTTGGGAAGGATACCGACTTGCACAGGGTGTTTGCAGTGATTTTAAGGAAGAGGTTGAACTTCAGATCTTTAGATTCCAGGAGGGTTTCATGCATCTGTGAAAGGGGGCATCCCCACAGGTTGAGCATGGGTGGTCTCGCGAGGCCCCACAATCATCCCGCGAGGACCTTTGCGAATTGGGGTTTGCAGCCACATTCCAGATTAGGTTGTGAGGATCTCAGAAAGGGCTTGATTTCAGATTGACATTGCTGGAGTAGAGTAGAGTATGACTTGGTGAGTCTTGGATCAATGGACACCATAAATTGACATCATTCCAAGTTTTTCTTGTGTGTTTATGTAGTAGATTGTCTAGATGCCTGGCAACCACTAGATTTGTGTGCTCAGTAGTATTCTGCAACTTTTATTACAACCATTATCCATCATTGTACTAATTTTGGGATTTTCCCATCCATAATAAGATGCCATGATTATCTGATCCATTTTTGTGTAATGAATCTATGTTGTATGTTTGACAATATTACTCATTGAGAAAACTACCTATAAGAAGTTAAAAACACATTCATATAAGAAGAAACAACAAATTTTGGGAAGAGATATATTAAATTCCCTTCTAACGTAGTTGGGAACATTATAGTGGTATCAGACCTGGTAATTTTTCCATCCCATGATTAAATTGATTCCTAGAAGAAAAGGGCGTGGGGGAAAGATCTCTCGAGAGTCACCAGAAAAATAAACAAAATATAATCACACATATTCAAAACAAAAAGGAAACATGGGAGACAACTATGAAGGACATATGCTCCAGATATCCAAATATCTGGTCAAGGGTCATGACAATACAAAAAGGTTCAAACAACAGACGCTTGAGGCGCTTGCACTGTTGATAGAACAATGTGGGAATATGAGTGGTGCAGGTCAAGGTGGACCCAATGGATCCCATTGGGGTGAAATAATACACATATAGAGTATCAATAACCATACTCCAACTCAGAGTAGGAGCTTAAAGATCCCCATGCTTTATTACAACACTTCCCAACAGGGAAACCTATAGAAGCATAGGATCAACTAGATTAGGGGCTTGATATTAATACCTCATACAGGGAGTATGAGATGATAGATGAATATATCCATGAAAAAGTTTCCTATAGAGACTTATGCAACCTCAAACATAAATACAGTCCAAAGGAGAGGAACAAAGGAGCACAAAACCCACAAAATTTTGATCTCGTGCGCAAGGTGGGAAGGTTGACTATTCCACCCTTCGATGGGTCTGCAAAGAGCACGGCTAGGGTCTGGGTACACAAGTTGGACACTTACCTCCAAATTAACCCAATGAATAAAGTTGAAGCAATTAAGTATGCCAACCTTCACTTGGAAGGATAATCTCACGAATGGTGGTATCACGGGCTAGTGACATTAGGGCATGCCGACATCACTTCATATGCGGACTTCACTTAGAGCTTGATGGACATGTTTGACCAAAAGGAACCTGAGATACATTTCAGAGAGTTGGCACAGTTGAGACATATAGGCACACCTGAAGCATACATCACATATTTTCAGAGGATGGCAGTTATGGTGACATATATCTCTCAACAAATTTTGGTGATGTTATTCATGGAGGGTCTAGTTGAACCCCGTGGGAAGGTTGACTAATCCACCCTTTGATGGGTCTACAAAGATCACGACTAGGGCTTGGGTACACAAGTTGGACACTTACCTCCAAATTAACCCAATCACTGAAGCTAAAGAAATTAAGTATGCCAACCTTCACTTGGAAGGAGAATCTCACGAATGGTGGTATCATGGGCTAGTGATGTTAGGGCATGCCAACATCACTTCATATGTGTAATTCACTTAGAGATTGATGGATAGGTTTGAACAAAATGAACCTGAGATACATTTTAGAGAGTTGGCATAGTTGAGACATATAGGCACACCAGAAGCATACATCACACATTTTCAGAGGATGGCAGTTATGGTGACATATATCTCTTAGCAAAGGTTGGTTATGTTATTCACAAAGGGTCTAGTTGAACCCCTGAGAGGATGGATGAAGGAATTTAGGCCAACCACATTTCATGAGGCTATCATGAGATCCTGGGACATGAAGAACGTGGTAAACAAGAAGGTACCAACAAAATCGTTCATCCCACAAGGAGGTAAGGAGATGAAGTTTCCTCAGAAATCATGGACGGGGAAGGATAGGACGAATGAGGAGACTCTAAGAGAACTAAGGATGAAGAAAATTTTCTTCAGTTGTAAAGATATGTGGGAACTAGGTCATATATGCATGGGTAAAGGAAAAATCCATTACATTAAGGTAGTTTCTGACGAGGAGGATGACAGTGATGACGAAGTTATTGGAAAAGACAGTGGTGAGCCATCCCAGACTATAAAATATGTGACATTGAAAGATATCCCCAGGGGAGTGACCAATTCCACCCTTTCACGAGTCCCTAAATATCATATCTTCAAGATCAGAGGCATTGTGTAGGGGCATAGGGTTACGACATTGGTGGATGTGGAGCCACCAAAAACTTCATTGATGTTGCACTGGTCACCAGGAGAAATATCCCTATGAAGGATTTCAAGGGATTCTATGTGGTAGTAGAAGATGGGTACAACATGATGTGTACTTAGAGGATAAGAGGACTGGAACTAACCCTGGGAAAATATATGTTGGCTGATGACTTTTACGTCATAGATTTAACATATACTCATGTGGTGCTAGGAGTCGAGTGGCTATACTCTTTGGGAGATATCCACATGAATTATAAGGACATGAGGATGGAGTTCCAGGGCAAGGGTGGACAACGAGTCATCCTAAAAGGCATGTCGACAAGTACCCCCATGATCGTGTCTAACCAGCACATGGAGTCCCTTTTTATACAAATGGACATGGATTGTGTGGAATAATGCTTGATCACCATGGAGAAGCCATCACAAGAACACCAACATTACCCGACAAATATCCAGACATTTCTTGGAAAGCATGAGAGAGTGTTTGAGCCATTTCCAATAGGGAGACCACCTGACAAAGGATTTGAGCATGTCATTGAGCTAGAAGAGGGGTCAAAGCCTATGATCATGACTCGTTACAAGAATCCCAAAAGATTCAAGGACAAAATAGAGAATGCCTTAAATGCGTTTCTAGAGATGGGACACATTAGGCCTAACTCTAGTCCTTTCACTTCGTGAGTTGTACTAGTGAAGAAGAAGGATGGTACTATTATGATGTGCATAGACTACATGGCACTAAACAAAAAGACCATAAAAAACTGATACCCAATACCCAATATTGATGAGCTAATTGATGAGCTACATGGAGTAGTGTAGTTCTCAAAGGTTGATCTGTGATCAAGATACCACCAGATTTGGGTTAGGGAGGAGGATATCCATAAAACAACATTCAGGTGTCACTATGGGCACTGCGAGTTTCTAGTCATGCCCTTCGGGTTGACTAATGCACCAACTACCTTTCAATCATGCATGAACCATATCTTTAACATACAACCGAGGAAATGTTACCGGGGTTATTTGACAATTTTGTCATCTACAATATGACGTGGGAGGAACACTTGAAGCATGTGGACCAGATTCTCACCATTATGGAGGAATAATCATTTTTTTCCAAGGAGGAAAAATGTGAGTTCGGGTTGACATAGATCCTCTATCCAGGGCATATTATTGGTGTTGAGGGAGTAAAGGTGCATCAAGAAAATATCCAGACCATATTAGACTGTCCCACCCCCAGGTCACTCACATATATATGAGGATTCATCTGGATATGTAGCTATTGCAAACCATTTGTGAAAGGATTTTCACAATTGGTTGTGCCATTAAAAAACCTCACCAAGAAGGGGGAATTTCAATGGCCAAAGGACGCACAAGTAGCGTTTGACAGAATGAATGAGGTCATCAGCACCAACATCTGATAGCTTTCTAGAGAGGGAAGATAAGGGAGCATGAGAAGCTCTACCTGATCTATGATAAGGAGTTGTTGGCCATCATGCATACATTGGCCAAATTCAAACAGTACTTGGTAGGAGGATGCTTTGTGGTTTGGGATAACCACAATAACTTGAGATGTTTCTTGGAGTAGCGAGACTTGAATGAGAGGTAGCAGAAGTGGGTGAGTAAGGTACATGCATATGATTTCAACATTGAGTATACAAAGGAAAAGCATATTAAAATTGTTGATGCCTTATATAGGAGACCCGCAACCTTCTCCATGACAGGTTTCTCAGTGTGTTTTGGCAAGAGCTGTTCATGTTATCTGGGACAAAGTTGACACATAGCACTATCTATAACCCCCAGACAGATGGGAAGACCGAGATAGTAAACAAATGGATTGAGGAGTACCTAAGGAACTATTTTTCAGGGTAGCAATGATCATGGATAAAATGGTTTCATCTCGGGGAACATTGCTACAACATCGCTCATCACATGTCCATTGGGATGATCCCATTCAGGGAATTATATGACTATGATGCTCCATCTTTTGTGTTTTTGGAATTTGGAGAGAGCCGAGCTCTAAAGGCTAGGGAATAGTTACAAGAAAGTCAAGACATATTAAGAGTCCCGAAGGAGAATCTGTAGGTCGCTTAGAACCATAAAAATATGTATGAAAATAGACACAAGGTAGAACGTAACTTTGAGGTTGGAGATATTGCCTTTCTTAGATTGCAGCTGTACATATAGTCGTCGTTGAAGAAGAGTGGTGCAGAGAATATTAAGCCCCACTTTTATGAGCCTTACAAAGTGATAAGGAGAATTGGGGAAGTAGCATACGAGATGGAACTACCGGAGGGCAACATGATCCACAATACTTTCCATGTGTGATGCCTAAAAAGGAATTGGGACAACAGGTCACCGCTTCGACAAATCTTCCTCCACTAGATGAGGAAGGACAGTTGGTTCTAACTCTCGAGAGGATTGTTGATGTCAGGGAATGGAGACGGAGGAGAAGGGTATTTCAAGAGTACTTGGTTGTATGGAGAGGATTGCTTGCAGAAGATGCTACCTAGGAAGGGGAGAAAATCTTCCAGCACCATGATCTGGAATTGCTTGAGGAAAAGAAATATTGGGAAGGGAGGATTGTAATGTCCCCTTCCAATTGAATATGACAGAGGATGACTCAATATCCTATATGAATCCCGTAGGCTATATTCAACAAGGAAAAAAAGGATTCAAGGAGGTTTGTTTGGTATCACTAGGTAAAAAGAATGACAAATCCTAAAAGTGACATTAAATTAAATAAACAATTATATTTAAATGGAATTGGAGGGAAAATAAAGTGAAGATTTGATTTGGTCAAAATTAGGGAAATATCTAGAAGGTCCAAATAAAGGTTAAATGGGGGATTAACCCTTCCCCTTGGCATTATGATTTGATATCTTATTGAGTGCTCTTGTAGCCAACATTTTCATTGGGGTTTTGGGCAAAACCCTTCCACTGCATGTTTATTTTCGGTGGTGCAATATCCACCCTAGATAGACAAGAGGAGGATTCATCCGACTTTCTCATTGGAGTTCATTTGGTGTTTTATTTCATACTATAGGGAGTTGGGAAGCATATCGGCTTGCACATGATGTTTGCGGCGATTTTCAGGAAGAGGCCGAGCTTCCGATATGCAAGTTCCAGGAGTGTTTCACACATTTGTGAAAGGGGTCATCCTCGTAGGTTGAGCATAGGTTGTCCCGCGAGGCCCTGCTAGACGCCCCATAGTTGTCCCACGAGGGCCTCTATGAATTGGGGTTTGCAGACACCTTTCAAAACAGGTTGTGAGGAGCTCAAAAGGGGGTTGACTGCAGATTGTAACTGTTGGAGAAGAGAAGAGTATGACTTTGTGAGTCATGGATTAGTGGACATTATAAGTTGGCATCATTCTAGGTTTTTCTTGTGTGGTTCTATAGTAGAATGTGTAAATTCCTGATAACCACTGGATTTGTGTGCTCAATAGTATTCTGCATATGTTATTATAACCATTAGACATCATTGTATTGATTTTGGAAGTTTTCCATCCATAATAATATGCCATGATTATCTGCTCCATTTTTGTGTAATGAATGTATGCTATATGTTTGAAAATGTTACTCATTGATTAAACTACCTATAAGAAGTTAACAACACATTCATTAAGGAGAAACAACAAATTTTGGGTAGAAATATATAAAATTCCCTCCTAGCCTAGTCGTGAACATTACAACCATGCTTAAAAGCTACACCATAAGGGGACCACTTTGGATTTATATACACTTATGTCAACACTCCTTCAAGGCACTTCAAGGCTTCTTGAAGTGGACACATTGTTACTGCTTCAGGGGCTTCTTCAATTTTTTTTGACAATGAATTGCCCTCATGACTTGATTACTGCATGTTGGCTTCTCAAGGCTTCATAAACATGTATTCAAGGCTTCTTCTCTTGGCTTCATGGATTTAAGGTCTGTTTACTTGGATTCATGGCTTCAAGGATTCTTCACTTGGCTTCATGGATTCAATACTCAAACAATCTCAAGGCTTCTTTACTTGGCTTCATGGTTTCAAGGCTTCTTTACTTGGCTTCATGGCTTCCATACTCAAACAATCTCCCCTTTTCACTGCCACATCATCATTGTTATCATATGGATTGTAGATCGTGTAGAGTCCTTGAAGATTTCTGTTAGGGACCTAACCCCTCATGTAGGTAGAATAGTATATTTCCATGTAATAAACGTCAATATTAATAAGGCCTAGCAATAAGGAAGAATAAGTCCAATGTAAGAACACCTAATAGAAGCTTCCACTTCTAGAAGGATATTCCTCTAGATGGTTCTTTTGATAGACATATTTAGTATAAATAAGAGTCGAGAGTATGAGAACTTTTTTCTTGGATATTATTGTAATAGAGCTATTCTCTGCTGGAGGTAGCCCCCTCGAAGAGGCAAGTGAACATTGCTCTCGGTAATCAAAGTGTTCTTTCTGGTATTATTCTGGTATCATTTTGGTATTATTGTGGTGTTGTTCTGGTTATATTGTTGTTCATCTACCATTTCTTTCTATTTATTTATGTTTTGCATGCTTTTATATCTAGAGTATTACAAGTGGTATCAAAGCACCTTCCTCGACAAAAAATTGTGGGTTAATTTTTTTTCAGGGTAGAGACTACTCCGACGTCTTTAAGCTACACAGATCTATCATTACGCGTATAAATCTGCGGTAGGGGATTCATACATGCTGGAAATACAAGTGGTACTTAAGCGCACATCTATTGGCCACCCTTGTAACCCATGTTGGTACCCCTTCGAGTGGTATCACATCAAACAACACCTGTATACAAATCGACATAGATCTCCTGAATCCCTCCATAAATAAACTGACCAGCCGCCTAACTACTATAGTGCCACCAAGAACAACACTCAGGAAGATACTCTCTAATACCTGGGTAGTCGGGTAGTACGACTAAGGGCACGGTCTAGCCTCCTTAGTTTGTGCTCTGAGATATTGGGTCGAGTACTATTGTTGGACCCCACATGTATATTAGAGAGCTATAGCACAGGGAAAACCCTTGAATACCTAACCCTTGGGACGAAAACAAAAACATAACAAACAAGATCTATTGCAGCGCAACTGTGTCTCCTGCATTCGAGTTGCGAAATTACTACACATTTCTTCCTGTTAAGCATTTGGGCATTTCATCACTGTAGTATTCTTCATATCAGAGTATAACTCCACAGTGGTTAAAAAAAAAAGAGAGGAGTGTGGATCCTGTTGGCACCATTATTTGAGACCTATTCCGTTGGATTTCTCTGTTCACCCATCACAGTCATAACTATAATTTTTCATCAAATTTTTTTCTTGTGGACCCGACCCCCTTCCAACACCCTTATTTGGTCTTTACCCCATTGGATTCAACTTGTTGCGATACACTTCACCCATAACCCATTTCCTGTGTGGTCCCACCCGCCCCTTTTCGTGTTCCCTCGTCATCATGGCCCATACCCGTAGCCAAGACTTGGAAGATCTCTTCACTACCTTGCACTCTAATTTAAGATAAAACCAACAAGAAGTGCGAAAAATCAGTGCCAATATTGCCACCATCAATCAAAAGATGCATTCCTCCATCGCTGCCTCAATCGCGAAACTCAAACAAGAGCTCAAACAAGACATTACTACCCAACTTGAATCTGTCACTACGATGATCTGCACCAAGCTGCATATCCCTGCAAATCTTCCCTTATCTGACTCACCTTTGCATACCGAAGGTGAAACTTCCTCTAATTCCTAGAATTTTCATCCCCATCACTTTCAGCGTGACCTACGTCTTTCACATGTGGATGTGACTAAATTTTATGGATCGGATCCCACTGGTTGGGTTACTCAAATGGAACATTATTTCTCTTTGTATGTCATTACATATGAGTTGGCCAAACTCCGGTATGGTTTTATCCATCTAGATCAAGAAAATTGGCAATGGTGGAAATTGAGAAAAAATGCCCGCCAAGGGTATGTGGCTTGGACACACTTTGTGGTCGAGATTTATGAACACTTTGACACTGACACCAACCATTTAGGCCGTTTGTCAAAGTTGAAAAAATCTGGCACAATAGAAGACTTTATAACTTCTTTTGAGCGATTGACTTTTCGTATAGAGGGCATGTCTGAGGATTTTTTTCGAGAATGTTTTATCTGTGGCCTCAAGGATGAGATTCATGCTCATGTCCTCATG
>SNQJ01S0062363.1:15233-33466 GCA_010110895.2 Picea sitchensis
TGTTTCTGTTCTGCATACTTTTTATATCTGGAATATTACAATCCAAATCAATGGACAACAAAATGAGACCACGACCCACTGTCAACTCAGGAAGGGTCCCGGTTGACCCCTAGGGGAAGAGACCATGGATTGTCAAAGGCCCTAAGGGATCATGATAAAAGACTTGATGGGCTAGGATGGAGATGGGAAAGATGAAGAAAAGGGTAATGTGAAAGAAGAGGATGAAAGCCTAAGTACCCGCAAGGACAATTCAACCTAAACCAACTATGCACTCAATCCAATGCCCAAGTATAAGTCCCTCCTAAATTAATAAGTAACAAGTGTTTGTGGAAGTATTTATCTTATGCAATTAAGGGTGATTAGTCACAAGTTATATTCGGTGGAACAACAATATCATTTAATTATCCAATTTCAATTACATAAGATAGATGAGATGTTCTAACACTTGTGTTTTCTAGTATAAGCAATAAGATCAGATCTGAAAACACTTATAATAGTACTAGAAATGCAAGATCTATAAGATCTTTATCATCAACAAACACTTCAAAATCAGCCAATCAGATCAAAGGATAAAAATGTAAAGATACTTTGACAATTTTTTCAATAATGCTAGAATGCCTAAGGGTGATTATTCAATGATTTCTTAATAGTTATTATGCCCTAACCAGATCTGATATGATTTGCAATAGAAGTAAGTAACTCTTCAGATCAACAAGGTGATCATTAAATAAAACCCCAAAATTCCTTAGAATACTTAACAAATGATTTCCAACAATTTCTCAATGATTCCTAAGCACTTTTCAAGCATGCACCAGATATGATATAATTACTGCAGCAGAGAAATCAGCGAAGAAAACTAACTAGAAACTATCTAACTAGCCTAAAAAAAACAACCTAAACACTTGAGAACAATTAGCAATCAACTAGGAAGCTAAACTAGCTAAGTTAGCATACTAATCTAGGAACCTAAGCAAGTTGCCGTAAACTAATTTTCCGCATAAAATTGCATCCTTATGGCTGTAGCATTCATTGAGGTACAACAGATTATCTAACCACTAGATCATAAATCTAATCCACTAAAATTAAAGCCCTACTCAAGTCACAAAATTTAGACTACCTACTTGCTAAGTTTGGCTAAGAAATGAGGAAAATCTAACAACCCAGGGTTAGAAAATACCAAGAAATTTTGCAGCAGATAAGAGTTTGAGAGTTGAGGGGTTTTGAGCCCTCAAAAATTTCGCCCAAGTGGGCAATAGGGTCGCCCTAGGGGGGAAAATTCAGCGGTGCAATCAAATCTCAACTTTGGTGGGAAATCATGAATCCCAATGCAAACCTCACAATCTCCGATGTAGACTAGTGCCTTGATCTCTTTGGGTAATGGAGTCAAATGTGCTTGGAGAAGGGCTAGAAGAGGAAAAGTAACATCTCTCTTGTAGGTTGTAGAGTTACCTATCCTGCAAGTGGGGTTAGCCAAACAAACATCTAACCCAAAATGTCAAAACAAATGATATAAACTTGCAACAAGGTTGTTAGTCTCCTAATCCTTGCAACAAACTTTCATCAATAAACTAAATCTCTAAGGTTGTAGGGTTAGCTATCCTTAGAAAAAGTTTATTTTAAACAGAATGACAACTAGGGTTTAGAAATATAAATTGAAACTTTCTCACCATAAGATTTGAAGAAAATGACAATAATAGCATGTAATATCCACCATTCATCAATAGATCCATCCACAAAGAATTAAAACATCCATGATGAAAGCCTCCAAGCAAATCACACCATCCATAAAATGCCCAATAACACTAGTGTAGCGAAAATATGAAGCAAGAGAGTGATAATATTAATCCACCAAAAGCTTTCCACAAATGAAATCAAGTGAAGAGTATTTATAGATCTCCTTCAACTTGATTTTGTCCACATACCAACCCACTTTGGGTTATCCACCAATTAATTTTAAAATAATTCAAAAATATTATAGATAACTCACTTTATAATTAATTTTGACCATTTAAAACAATTGACTAAACCATAAATGGTCCAAAAATAAATTCCTTGTGAGAATCTAAATATAACCCACTTAACTAACTTCATAAATAAAATAAAAGGTGGTAAATCCACCAACAAACTCATTAATGGCCTAGGAAGACCCAAAAATCTCCCCCATAGATCAAGGGATCCTCTCCCAAGGTGTCGCCCAAGGGGATAAAAGCCCTCGATCCCCTCAAAATTAAATGTGAAGTAGTGTAGTGAGCCTCCCAAGGCTAGCACATGAGTTTGACTAGTCACCAAGGTCATCAAGCGGTGCAACATGCCCCTCCAAGTGGACAAAGTCAAATCGTCCCCCATAAATGTGCAAGTGGGGAACCCCAATGGCAATAACTCCTCCAAAAATGTGGGAAGAACCTCCAAAGGCTTAATCATTGAGAAAAAGTATGAATCTGTCACCCTAAGGCCTCCAAAGGCTCAACGTTCTCCCAAAATAATCCAACGCTCATCATCCAATCGCCAAAGAGGGGTGACGTTATCCGCTTAAGGGAGTCAACCTCCTCAACGAATCACCCAAATCTCCTCAAAAGTGGGGTGAGTCACCTAAAAATCATGGTGATGAGGCCTGTAAAAAATCTCTGGCATCTGACAAGTGCAAACGTGGAATCCAACCTAGGGTTAGCTAACCCTAGTAATGCCTCGATAGTAATAAATGATGATTTGACACCTGTATAATGGCTCAAAGGCTATAAAATGCAATGACACATGGCAAGATCCTGCAAAACAAGGCAAAACATGTATATCCACAAGAAAACAAGCCTAAAACCATAGCAAGATAAGACCAATGTAATATAAGA
Source organism: Picea sitchensis (assembly GCA_010110895.2). NCBI lineage: Eukaryota > Viridiplantae > Streptophyta > Pinopsida > Pinales > Pinaceae > Picea > Picea sitchensis. Next base: position 18,077 of record SNQJ01S0062363.1, read on the forward strand.
ACCATTAAGATTAGTGTATCACAATCCTCTATATTAAAAATGTTATACCTATTCCAAAGTCAAACTATGGAGGGTCATCAAGGGCTCTAGTAGGCTAAGTTACCCCAAGGTAGAGAAGTTGGTTCTCGTGAAATGGATTTTCAAGGTCACGAAGTGAGTAAGGGGCGATCATGGGTTAGCTTCAAGATGTTAGAAGTTTGACATACAAGGGTCCATAGTATCTCTCTCATGGGTGTCTATGATGGAGGTGAACTACAACCACTAATTCCTATTATTCCCAAGTCTTCAAGCCCTTAATTTCCTTTTACCACATCATCACATGAGAGACAATCCAGAGAATATGTAATGCTCTAGTGATATTACCATGAGTGATGATCTTTATTTCTCTTTTCATTTATTTCTTTTGATTTTCCTTTATTTTANAAGTCTTCAAGCCCTTAATTTCCTTTTACCACATCATCACATGAGAGACAATCCAGAGAATATGTAATGCTCTAGTGATATTACCATGAGTGATGATCTTTATTTCTCTTTTCATTTATTTCTTTTGATTTTCCTTTATTTTAGTTTTGTTCCCCTCATGTTGAAAAACATGTGCTTAACTTGCTTCAAGACACCCCAAGGAATATGTAGAGCCTTGGTGATGCATCCACAAGTGCTGAGGATTGTGGGTGAGCCTCTGAGCAGGTAACCATGGCATGATTTTGCTAGCCACCATGTAGACCTTCAAACTCTTCTTCCCATAGAGTGAGGAACGATCCTTTCTTGGGTTGAATCATCCAACTAACTTGAAGGAGAAGGATATGGAAGAGGGATATGAAAACGAAAAGTGGTATGTATGGTGATGACCAATCCAAAACAAGTCACAATATATACCCCTTTTCCCAAAGGGTTCCCCAAATATCCTAAGAAACCAAGACAACCACCAAGGTATGAATAGGGAAGAAGTATAACAAAAGAGCTAACGTCTCATGATCAAGAGGAGATAGTTGTACTAGTCATAAATGCCTCAAATATTAAACTGGCACTTACCATGGTCAAAGGCTTACCATCTTGTAGCATGTCTCACGAAGATGTTCTGCAATCCCTTCCAGTATCACAATGCCATCTGCTACTACCTCTGAAAGGTTATCCGCCAAATGGGGGATAACATATGGCCCCTACTCGGGGACATGTGCTCATTCAGAGAGTGCATGAGAACCTCAAATATCTAGAAAGGCACCTACGACCTACAAGGAAACATGTAAACATCAAAAGTATCTCATCCAAAAATCGTCAAAGCGTCTACATCAAAATGACATAACTAGGAAAGAAAAATTTTCAACATTTTATTATTATTATTATTTTTAATGAAAATGAAAACACACAATGAGCACTCAAATGCATGAGATGAAAACACACAAATGATCAATAAGCACATGTAATGAATCTACTCTAAGCACACACAATGCACTTAATATGATATGCGAATGCACTATGGTACATATGACCTACATACTCACCTAACGGTCATGAGGACCCTAAAGGCCCTTCAGATAATATGGATTGAGGAGGGACCCATTAGTGGGAAAAGGCATCGTCCTCCCCTCATCAGTGATAAAATAATATGAGTTTTTTCCATCTCTTCTCCCAACCGTGAAAGGACCAATCCAAAAACTATCAAAATTTGTATGCATTCCTGGTTTTTCTTTCCTCTTGTCCAACATCAAGACCAAATCTCCTTGTTTTTACTCTTTTCTCTTTGCCTTTTGGTCAAAGGTTCTTTTGATTTTATCCTTATTTTTTATCATTTGATCCAAATCATTTCTCTTTGATTCATCTAATGCAACGAGCTGATCAATCCTTTCCTGCAATGATTCTTTGTCATCCACAAAGTGTTGCACTATCTGAAGCGTTGGGATTTGGATATTTATGGGTAACTTGGCTTCAATCCTGTACACAAGCTCGAAAGGGGTCTTCCCAGTTGACGTTTTAGTAGTTGTTCGGTCTTCCCACAAGGCATACTTTAACTTTTTGTCCCAACACTTCTTGTTTTCTCCAACAATTTTCTTTATTATTCTCATGAAATTCTTATTTCTAGATTCAACGAGCCCATTCCCCTGTGGGTATTAGTTGGAAGAGTGTGAAAGGATGATCCCATATTTAAATAAAAATTCATTCATGGAAATTGAGCTAAAGGATTTTGCATTATCAATAGTAATCTTTGCAGGAACACCAAATCTTGTTATTATTCTTTCTTCAATAAAATTCATTATAATTTCTTCAGTTGCTTTCTTTGTTGGGATAGGCTCTACCCACCTGGTGAAATAGTCACTGGAGGTAAGGATCCATCGATGTCCATTACTATAATTCTCTATGAAATCCTTGATGAAATCAAGGCCCCACTACTAGAAGGGAGACTAAAATATAACTAGCTTCAGAGGGAGGATAGGTAACTTCTGTTTTCCGATGAAAAGTTGACAAGGCTCACAAAACTTGACATATTGGTGAACATCGGAGAAAATTTTCGGCCAATAGTACCCAACTTTCAGGATCTTGTGGGATGTGGTGCGGGCAATGAAATGTCCTCTACATAGTCCTGAATGAAGTTCTTCCAACAACCTTTTGGCTCTATCTTTGTTTACACATCTGAGAATCACCCCATCTGGATTCTTCCAGCTAAGGCCTTCCTGAGTCAAGCAATATTTAGTGGATTTCAGCCTTAAGGATCTTTTCTTATGATCTGGTATGTGCTCAGGGCATGATAGGTTCTTAAGATAGTAGATGACATCATCATACCACTCATCATCTTCTAGCTCATAATAAGTGACATTGATTTGGTCATTTTTTTCCAACTTAATAGCTTCCTCATACCCATCAATCTACATTATTGCTAGCCCTTGCCCCTTTCCCTCGATATTCCATTTAAAGTCCACATCCTTTCTAAGAAAAATGTTCATGGGTTTAACTATTTGAAAAAAATTCAGGATGAATCTCCTAATGAAGTTTATTTGGCCAAAAAAGGACTGCAAGTATTTCTTGTTTTTAGGGAGAGGGATTTTCTTAATTGCTTCAAATTTGGCTGGGTCTATTGCAATTCCATCCTTAGAAACAATGTGTCCCAGTAATTTTCCTTTATCGACACCAAATATGCACTTCTTTGGATTGGGGGATATGTGATACTCTCTACACTTCTCAAAAATTTGGTGGAGATGTTGAATTTGTTGAGCCCTTTTCTTAGAGACAACAGTTAAGTCATCCTGACAAATCTCAATGATTTCCCCATTCAAATCCTTAAAATCGTATTCCATGGCACATTGAAAGGTGGTTTTAGCATTGGTCAAGCCAAAAGGCATCCTCAAGTACGTGTAAGTTCCCCATGGAGTGGTAAAGTCGTTTTTTTGTTGGTCTTCATCATTTACCAGAACTTGGTTATATCCAGAGAAACATCAAGGAAAGACATCATCTCAGCTCCCGTGACTCTCTGTAGTAAGTGTTCCATGTTAGGTAAGGGGTAATTATCCTTTATATAAGCCTTGTTCAAATTTATGAAATCCACACACAAGCATATATTACCTGTCTTTTTCCTAAAGATGACGAGATTAGAAATCTAAGAGGAATACTTGATTACCTTGATAATGCCGACATCAGTGATTTTTTTCAATCCTTCTCAAACTTGACGGGATAACTTTGGATTTATTTGTCTAAGTTTTTGTTTGAAAGGTTTAGCTCTCTCAACTAGGGGGATGGAATGCTGAATCACATCCTTCTTGTAGGCCTTCAAATCATTGTTGGACCACGCAAACATATCCTTGAATTCTTTGATGAGTCTTATGATTTCCTTTCTTTCTAGGGGGTTGTTCACTTTCCAAGTTTCACCATCTTCATATCCTAATCAATACCAATATTGACTTCGTTGTCTAGGTCCTTAGTGGTATTTCCATTATAAACTTCGTTTTGGTCAAACATCCTTTCTAGGGGGATCATCCCTTTGGGAAAGGATTCACTATCCAAATATATGATTTTGACATTGCATTCTTCAGCTAACATATTTATCTGATTCGTTGTGAATTCCCCTTCATTTTTTAGAAATCTATTAATTTGAGAATCATCTTCGAAAACTTGCCAATGTTCGAGGTTATCTGGGATGGAAGGTCTATGGTTGATTTTTATGATATGCGACTAGCAATTCCTAGTGCGCATGGCTGCAACGGTTACAACTAAAGAGTCAACCACATGGTTTTCTTCTATATGAATGGCCTCAATTGAGAATTGGTCAAATTGTTTGATAGATTCTAAAGCCCTATTTTTGTACTCTTTGAGACGAAAATTCTTGGTGGCACACTTATGGGTGATTTGAGAAACAATCAGATCCAAATCTCCCCCGACATGAAGGATTTTGATCTTCTTTTCAATAGCAAGATCCATGCCAATAATAAGGGCCTCATACTCAAAATTTTTATGGGTGCATTCATAAGCCAACCTGTATGAGTAATAGGTTCTTTCTTTCTTAGGAGATGTTAAGACTATACCGGCACCAAAGCCAAGGCTCGAATGTGCATCGTCAAATTCAAGGGCCCAAGTGCCCTCCTTTAGTTCTTCTGATTTAACTGTTGGAGTTACTTCACACACACCTAGGATTTATTTTTCCTAAGTTTTTTCCTTGTTTATTAGTCATAATTAGTCATTATCTAGTCTCCTATATTTTAGGGAAGAATATTCCACCTGGAGAGTATTCTGTTTCAGTTGACACTTCAGTTTGACTAGTTGAGTTGAGTCTAGATGTTGCATTGGTTTTGTCACCATGAAACATTGGGATGATCACCATGCTAATGCACACTTGCCTTGGGATCATCACCAGACTGGCACATTACCCTTTATTCCTTGATCTACTCCTCACTACACTCTGTTCATTTAGTTAACTAAAGACTGGTTGACTAGTTAACTCAACTAGGTGGTAGTTCACTCTCGTAACTCCCTAAGAGACTAGACTAGTTGGAAATTCACTCCCCTAATTGCTGGTGTGTGTCCAAATCACTCTAGACCACCACTATGGAAGATTGGTTCTCCTCCAGTGCACATTCATTGAGTTATACAAAGTATATCATGTGTAAATTATTCATTATTCATAACGGTTAATGATAATTCTTCTATTCTTTCTCTCCTTCTTCTTCTTTCTCAATTTCTCTCTGCAAATGTGTGTAGTATTTTCTTGCTAGATATATTCTGTGTAGGTTCAACACATTTACATGGTATCGGAGCTGACAGAGTGCTAAGGAAAGATACACCAAATGTTTTTGCAGGTACAAAAGATTGAAGACAACGAAAAGATGGATTTCCAAAAATAATTCATTCTTACACCTTACAACTACTTTGCATGGAAGTGGAGAATAATGATTCATCTACGAACCAGAGGATTTTACAGGTTAACCATGAATACAAATACATAACCGACATCAGCCATAGAAAAATCAAAGTATTTAAATCGCATGGATGAAGCACTCAAAACAATTTGCAGTCTTATTTCTCTCGATCTCCTTTTTCACATATCTTCCTGTAAGACTCCCAATGAAGCCTGGAACACCTTGAAAGGGCTATTTTGAAAACATGATGAGATGAGGGGACACATGATGGAGGTGGAGTTGCTCACATTGGATCCAAAAGGCTTCGACAATATCCAATATTTCTTTCCAAAATTCAAGAATTACTGTCGCAACTCAAATCTTGCGGGGTTGATAAATCTAAGAAGGAGAAACAAATGGTTCTCACCATTCTCTCCAAACTTGGTCTTGAATTCTCTGTGTTCATATCAACATTCCATTCTATCAGTTTCACCTCTAGAGCCACCTGGAAGATGCCTTCTCTTGATGACTTTATCGAATCCTTGACACAAGAGCAAACCAAGCTCATCAACATGAGAAAAATAAAAGGCCCAAAGGAACATGCACTTACTCTGCAAGATGGAAGACATCAACACAATAAATCTAAAGATAAATACAAAAGGAAATTTCATGCACATCTGAATAAATAAGGGTACTCAAATCCCTTCACCGATGCCTCCGGATCCAAAGGTGGAAAGGGAAGAAAAGGGGAGAAATGCACGTGCTATCACAAATGATTCCATCCAGAATCTGCATGCATGAAAAAAAAAATAGATCTAATGTCTCAAATACTTCAGCAAAACAACCTTGGAGATCACATCCCTGAGGGTGAAAAGAAGAAGAAGAAGCAAGAAGATCCAAATCCCAAGAAAGGCAATTCTAGCCATGCCTTGATTGCCATCAATTCCTTTCATGATGCTTGGATCGTGGATTCAGGAGCATCACATCACATGGCTGCCTCAGAAGTAGTCTATTCTTCATTGGATGCATGCAAAGGACCTCCTATTCTGATGGGGGACAACTCTTCTGTCGAAGTCACTAGCAAAGGAAGGATTGAACTCACCAACAAAAGCTTCGAGAATGTGCTGCATGTTCCCAAACTTCCCGTCATCCTTCTCTCCATATATCAGATGAAAAATTCCGGCACTAGAAAGAAAGTCATATTCACATCAAATGTCATGGACATCTATGACATGCAAACCAACTCCAAGGTTGCAATTGGTGAGGTAAATCATCAGTATAGATTGTATACTTTTTCTGAATTCATTGAACCTGATTATGCTTTACTGCTTACTCATGCTGATAAAAGTAGTAGGATATGACACGAAAGGTTTAGACATTTGAATTTCAGAGACATGCAACAACTTAGCAAGAAAATATTGGTTGATGGTCTGCCAGACATCTATTTCTCCAAGGGAGTATGTGAGGGATGTGTTCTCGAAAAACAACCTCAAGAGAAATTCGACAAAGGAAAGTCTCAGATAGCTTCCACGCCTTTAGATATGATCCACAATGGCCTTATGGGTCCTTTTCCGCATCCATCTATCAACAAAGTGAGGTTTGTTCTCATTTTTGTTGATAATTTCTCACGTTTTACATGGATTTACTTTCTTAGGCAAAAATTCGAGGTCTTTCAACACCTCAAATATTTCAAAGCCCTGGTTGAGACACAGTCCAAAAAGAAGATCAAAGTCCTTCGAACTGATAACAGGGGAGAATATGTAAATCATGAGATCCATAATATTTTCCATGAGGCAGGGATTCAGTTGCAACACACAGTTCCCTATACTCCGCAGCAAAACGAAGTTGCTGAGAAGAAAAACATATCTCTAAAGGAGATGACATCTTGCATGCTGCATGCAAAGTCACTACCACAAAGACTATGGGCCGAAGAACTTAATTGTGCAACATACATCCAAAACATATCTCCCCATAGATATTTCAAGTATAAGACCCCCTACGAGGTTTGGAGTAGCCTCAAACTGGAAGTGATCGTCTTTCTCCTTTTTGGTTCACATGCATGGGCCCAGATTCCCTCTGAAAAGAGGAAGGCAGTTGATCCACAAAGAACTGAGTGTATTTTTGTTGGATACCTTGACGGTGTGAAGGGATATAGGCTTATTGATCTTTCCTCGGACTGGATCATCATTGAGCGTAGTGTCCAATTTGAGGAAAGTGTCTTGCATGTACCTCAACAATCGCATGCATACACCTTTATTATTCCACTTGTCTGAGACGATGAGCATGCACATGTTGACTCTTCTTTAGACGAGAGTTTTGATTCACAGGACTCAGATGATTTAGATTCAGATTCAGTACAATCAGATGCAGAGTCAGAACATCCATATGTAGTTGCAGAGCCAGAGCAGAGGCCCAAGTGGGCACAAACTACTCTTCAAGATGCAAGGGATCTCGTTGGTGATCCAACCGATACTAGGAGGAATCGATCTGATTTCGAGGATCCTCCTGTTGCACTCACTTCCACTAAACCATTGCCCTCTAGGCATATTCTCTTGGTTCAGTCTTCAGATCCACAGTCTTATGGCAAGGCTGCTGGAAATCCCTTTTGGGAATTTGCCATGCAGGAGGAGTACAACTCCCTCCTCAAGAACCAAACTTGGGATCTGGTTCCCCTTCCTTATGGGAGGAAAATTGTTAGATGCAGATGGGTCTACAAGACCAAGAGTGCAACGAATGGACAAATTAGTAGATACAAAGCCAGGCTTGTTGCCAAATTCTTTCAACAGGTGCATGGTATTGACTATGATGAGACCTTCACTCCAGTAGAGAAGATGGATTCCATACGATTGGCATTTTCCATTGCGACAACCAAGAGATGGGAAGTCGATTAGATGGACGTGAATAATGCATTTCTTCATGGTGATCTCTCTGAGGAGATCTATATGGAGCAGCCCCAGGGATTTATGCAGGACTCATCTTTGGTCTGTCGACTGAGGAAGTCCCTTTATGGCCTCAACCAGGCTCCGAGGGCATGGTATGCCAAGATGAACTCCTACCTATTGTCACAAAACTTCGTACATTGTAAATCAAACCCCTCCTATTCCACATCTCCACAGATGCATCAAACACCACTGTTGGAGCCATTCTGGGACAATTAGAAGGAAATGACCCATATGAAATTTACTATGTCAATAAGAATATCTCATCTATAGAATTTAACTATACGGTAACTGAGAAAGAGTTTATTGTTATTATTCATGCAATAAACAAGTTTAGGCACTACATTACTAGATATCCTATAATCTTGCATACTGATAATGCTGCTATTAAATTTTTAATAAACAAACCAATCACTAATGACAGGGTCACTAGATGGTTGCTTTTATTGTAAGAATTTGATATTACCATCTTACATAGCATATATTTCTAGATAAACACCGTGTGCTTCGTTTTCAAAACATCCAACGTTTTGAGTGGACACTCCACTCATCATCAGGGACAACCAAAAGCAAAGGGACATGTGAACTTTTGGTTGTCCCCGATGATGGGTGGAGTTTCCACTCGAAACATTGGACGTTTCAAAAATGAAGCACACAGTTTTTATCCAAAAATATATGCTATATTATGTCTAACTGTGAAAACGTACATTCTCATATTACCATCTTAGACAAACTAGGAAAATATAATCTAGTTGCTGACTTTCTGTGTAGAATAATATCCAATGAAAATGAACCTCTAGTAGAAGATAGTTTTATGGATGAACACCTCTTTGCAGTATCTATTAACTCACCATGGTTTGCAAATATTGCTAACTTTTTGGTTCCATACAAGCTCCCACATCATCTGAATCCCAAAGAGCGACAAAGCATTGTCAGAAAAAGTGAATTATTTTCATGGATTGATGACTGCCTCTTCTACACTGGGCCTGATTTGATTACCAGAAGATGTGTATGAGAGGACGAAGTCCACGAGATACTAAAATCTTGTCATGATGGGCCATGTGGGGGCCATTTTGTTGATAAAAGGACTGGGTACAAGCCACTCCACCAGGGGTATTATTGGCCCACACTTTTCAAAGATGCCAAAGAGTATGTGAACATGTGTGATAGTTTTCAACACATGGGTAGTCCCTTACAAACAAATGAAATGCCGCTACAACCACAAATGGTGTTAGAACCTTTTGACAAATGGGCCATTGATTTTGTGGGACAAATAAATACCCCTTCCCATCAAAACTCCTACATCCTCATCTATATAGACTATGTCACAAAATGGATGGAGGCAAAAGCACTCCCAACAACAACCGAACAAGCAGTAGTGGAGTTTCTCCATGAAGATATATTTGAAAGGTTTGAGATACCACGAGAGATAGTGACCGATAGAGTAACTCAATTTACATCACGTCTTGTCATAGACCTGATGGAAAACTACAATATCAAACATAAAGTAACAACACCATATAACCCACAGACAAATGGGCAAGTAGAGGGGACTAATAATATCCTTGAGGCCATCATCACTAAAATTGTCATACTGTACCTCAAGGATTGGGCCGATAGACTCCCCAAAGCTATGGGCCTATATAACCACCTGGAGAACTACTACATGATGCACACATTATGATTTAACATATGGGAAAAGAGTATTACTTCCCATTGAGACAAAAATCTAGACATTTAGGACAACAATACAAATTGGGTTGGACCTATTGGAAACTTAGAAACAAAGATTGCTTCAAATTAACGAGTTGGACGAACTAAGAAAATATACCCTACACTAAGCCACAGTGATACAACACCAAAGCGATAGATGACACGATGAGTTTATCATGAAAAATAAGTTCAAAGCTGGAGATTGGGCATTACTATTTGATTCCAGGTTCAAGGATTTGAGGGGAAAATTTCACACCAGATGGCTAAGCCCGTATGATATTGATACAATGTATGAGAGTGAGGCCATCAAAATACATACCATAGATAAATATAGAATTCCTCTAATGGATAATGGACATATACTTCACCTATATCATCGACCCTTATCAAAGGAATCTTTCTTGAGGAAGATTGCAAATGGATGGCTCGACAACTCGACAATGATCTAGAACTCTTCCCATGAAGAACGAATCCCTGCTGGATAATTCCTTTTCATTTAAAAAAAAAGAAGAAGTGAAAACCAACGTAGTTGGTGCATTAAAAAAAAAGAGGGGCACTTAATGGTTTCGTGATGGTTATGTCAGGATCCTTCTTAACAATTTTTGATAAATCCTTGTTTTTTTCTAATAATATTTTTTCAGGATATGCAGGGGAGGATAATGTTGCTGCAACAACTTTTTTCCGTAACTCCTTTTGCTACAACTCCCTTTGTTGCAACTATCATTGCTGCAACTCCACTTGAAGATATGCTTAATTTTGCAACTATCTTCCCTCTCATTTATGTTACTGCAACTCACATTGTTGCAACTCCGCTTGCAACTTTACTTTATTTATGCACTTGTTGCCCACACCTTTCATCCACACCAATGATGCTGCAATTCTCATCTACATCACTGAGGCCATGACATTGGTTGCTGCAACTCTCAATGTTGCAGCTCCGTCACCGCAACTCACAATGCTATGACTTGCTTGCAACTTTCACTTTATGTGCGTCATTATTCATGTACTTCCGACGGATAAAACAAGCAACATTGATGTTGAAACTCCGGTTAAGCCCATTGATGTGACTCTATTTTTGCTACCACAATTCCATCGGCACTATGCTTGTATCTCCACATGAGGTAAGAATAGACATGTATGAGTTCCAATAAGAATGTGTAATGAGTCTTTTTAAATGACATAAGTTCTATTATCATTCCACTATAACTACCACCTTACACCATCATTACCAAATCTGCGACCTTGCACTTCCATTACCATATCCACCACTGTTATTTCTGTAATTCAAAATTCCCTACATGATTAATAACCATCTCCCGTGCAAACAAAAACAATCAAAATTAGCATTACAAAGGAACCATGGGGGGTTCATTGATACGTGGGGAACCTATAGAAGCATTGTTACTCGAGGTCTATGACAACATTAGAAAAATTATGCAACAAGCTGGTTGGATGGAATATGTGAAACTCCTGTAGCGGTATGTCAATGACAAAGCTCTGGAATTCATTTTGAATTACATAACTGAACACTCCATGGTAGTGGGTGCTTAGGTAGAAGTCATTGAGTAGATAGTGGCAGAAGTCACTAGTCTACCACATACAAGTGAGAGATGGTACACCAGAAGGAACTCCTAGCATGAAATTCAGAGGCAATTCCTCGAGTCTAGAGAGGCCTTAGCGAAGAAGGGTACATGATTCCAACAACGGTCCTTACCACACCCCCAGAAGAAGGTAGCTATATTCATACAACAATATTTCACTTGTGAAGGCTACTAAGAGGCAGTCTATCTTCAACACATTTGACTTCTAGATCATCTCCGACATAACCAACCCATTAATATGACATACTTTATGTTTAGGATGCTACAAACAGTGACAACACTTTTGAAAAGGGAAAAGAACCCCAAGGATGTTGTATCACGCCATGGCTTCATCAAGATCTTGGTGGACAACGCCCTACATAGGGAAGAACGCACTTGGAAAAATATTGTTTGGCCACTTGTTATACTCTCTGTGGACAAAGTGGTTGCACTTCAAGCATCCTAGAAAGCAATGGCTATACTTCTGGCACATGAAGAGACCGTGACTGCAACTCCATTGCCAAGTAACAGTGCCACAGATATAGTAATCCCAGATGTTGCAACTCCTCCACCAAATAAATCGAGGAGGAAAACTAGGGTAAAGGGCCAACGTGCTGCAAATCTGACAAGGGAAGGCCATGATAGCGATATTGAGGTGATCGACACCAAAACCCCTACAAGGAGAATTAGAGGGTTTAAAAAGAGGCAACCTGTTAGGTAACTAGAGAGGTAGTCGAGGCCATTCAATGTAAGGTGGACTAGGTCCACTATATTATTAAATAAGGCCCACTGTGGTAGTTAGATATAATAAATGTAAGATGAATTTTTAGAAGGCTCTGCTTCTAGAAGATTCCTCCTCTAGAATGTTCTTAGGTGATGGTAGCACTATATAAAGGGGTTCAAGCAATGTAATGGGATATGAAGAGAAGTTTTGTATTTGGAGCGGTAGCTCAATAGGAGGAAGCACCCTTGAAGAGGCAAGTGAACAGGAGAGGATCCCTTCCATAATAGGATCCCTTATATGGTGTTTCCCTACCTCAATGGTTTCTATAATAAAGTGCGGTTTCTTTTATATTGTTCTTTGGATCTATTGTGATATTTCTATATTCAGTCTTAGGTACTTAACAATTGGTATCATAGCACTTTCCTTGGCAGGAATTGTGGACATTTTTTTTTCTTCTATTTTTGAAGATTTTTCCGGATAAGAAAAAGAGGGCCGCGACATTTCAGATGATTTCTATATATGTTACAGGTGAATCCTCCTGCGGGCAAGCAAATTCCCTCTTGGTAACATAAATTGACAACTCCAATGGGGTCCTTTTTTGTAATGTTAGTCCCGCGAGGCCGAAAAKAGATAAATTATCACTTGAAAGACACCTTTTCAAACCTTTTAACGAGTGTGAAAGGAAGCAAGATCACTCGGCAATCTTTTCATGTTTTACAGGTGAATCCTCCCACGGACAAGAAGATTCCCTCTTGGTATCTAGACCCCTAAAACCAAGACATAAAGGGTGCTATCATTGGTCACTGACATCCTTTTAGATCTAATTAAGCTAATAAATGAAGAGAAAGAAGAAAAGTGGACCTTTTTAAATGGAGTTTGTCCTCGCAAAGTCCAAGTTGAGCTTCAATCCCAAGCTCCTCGATAGGTCCTGTAGAACAAACAAAGATACAACAAACTTCCTATTCTACCGAGATTAGCTCAAATATAGATCTATATACTGAAGACAAGTTCATGTGGAACAAACATAAACTTGAAAGAAATAGGCCAAGCATGTATGTATATTAATGAGAACAAATGAAGAGTACTTATAATCCTCTGATGAAGGTGCAACAACTTCTTCCAACTCTCCTTGTCCAACCCCTTTGCTCAAGTAATCTACACTGATTATGCTTCAATGGCATCTCACTTATGGGATCATAAGTTTGTTGTAATTCTCAATCTCTATCATGTACTGTATGTTGCCTATGAGATCATAGGTTTCATACCTCCAATCTTTTCATCTCCCTTTCACCATGAGAAGGCCTCCTTATATAAGCTTGGAGAGACCCAACCGCTTGAGAGATCTTTGGGATAAGTTGAGGATTCCTCTCCTTTAGTTGTGGATCTTCTCTAAGATCATGCCTTGAACTCATATTTGAATCCAACCAACCTCAAAGATTGAGGGGATTCTCCCCTGATTTCCTCCAACAAACCAAATTTTGCCCAAAAAAGGCCAACACTCCCTCAAAAGGGACACAAAGCATTGGAACACTCCCCTAGAAGAGGGTACAGAGTGTCAGTGCTCCCTGACAATATGTAGGGGAGCTCTCCTTTCCAAATCTGACTTTTGAGTGGCTTTTTCAGTGGCAAAAGGCTTGTCCTCCTTTTCAAGTGATTTCTCCTCTTAAAAACTAGTCTTTGAGGTGTCTTAAGTGTCCTTATGATGTCGTTAGAGGCACGCCATAAGCAATATGGCAGTATGATGTTTGCGACACTTGTGGTCAAGATGCGACACTTGTGGACAATATTCGACATTTACAATACTTGTAATAATGACACTTGCGACACTATTGAAGTGAGTAATTTTGATGTGTAACAGATTGCCCACCAAAGTGTGAAGTCAGAAGATGATGATGACTGAAGTACTTTGTAGACTTTTTCGAGCAAGGGTATGGATGCGGAGAACCTAGTAGAAGCTGTACACAACCATCAAACAAATATTATGACATGTTTCAAACCGAAGGCAGGCATACCTATGATTGAGTGATAAAGACTTTTCAGGTATGGCCGCCATAGAATACATTGCAGATCCATAATTATATTGACAAAAAGGTATATCCACTAAACAAACAACGTGGATCTATACTTCCATGACATGAACTGATCATAGCCATGAAAAATACACTATGGATCTATGAGATGACAAGACATAGCCACATACCAATACAAAGTGGATCTATCTGACAGTATATGTGTCAATATTCAAGAGAAACTCCGTCGCAACCTGGGTAAAGTATATATCAGAGTGAATGAATCAACCCAGGGTCTTCTTACCAATCCCGATGTAGTACAAATCTAACCATGTGAATAGATGTCCTGATGTTGAACATGGCAGAAACCACTTGATTACCGGTCAATGATGTAAACCGTTAACAAGCGTGAGGGAAATCACCATTGATGTCAATGATTCCCAATGTACCCTAGTACATTCCAACGAATGTGAATAGATGAGCTGAAGTCGAACATACATGGAATCATCCGATCAAAGGTCAATGATGTAAACCTACTGTTGGATGTGAGGAGGCCCGCCATTGAGTCATGTAGGTCCCAAAGTACTAGTTGGTTTCTAAGTCTAGATCCTAGATAATGTGTTGAAGTTGACAGGAATAGACTCGTCGAAGGAGGGCCTTGATGTATCCCCCATCAATGACATGAAACTAACACAGAGATGTAATTGGTGGATGAAATGAACATGGATTGACACATGTATTGAAACATGATATTTGTGATGGTTGACTCTCGAGGCAGATACTTCCCTTCAACACTGAGGCACAATAGCATAAACATGACATGGACCAAAACATGATAATGCAATGGATACTGTGAATTACGTTGGGTGACCCAAAGGAGTAAAGAAACTCACAGGATTGGTTCAGTGTAGAGGTTCAACAGATTAAAATGCATGCAAAGATAAAATGTTGTGTTCAAGGGAGACTGTAAGAATTACTGGTAATGTTCTCAAAAACTGCTTGGCCTGCTTCCTTCAATTTTTCCCCCATCCAGATAGACGAGTACCTCTTTTTGATTTAACGAGCTCGAGGAGGGTAACACATGCTCGATATAACTCACTTTCG
>SNQJ01S0062363.1:33476-56455 GCA_010110895.2 Picea sitchensis
GTTAAAAATACTTTCTTTCTTTCTTTCTTATACCGCTGGAAAACACCATATTTTCATGACTTAGATGTGGATGTGGGCAAGTGTACGACGGAATGATGTATTAAAGATTTCATATAGGAGTGTATATGCAGGTTGGAAGAAACTGATTGAATGACACATCTCTCCTCAGCGTTATATTTATACATATAATAACAAATACAAGCTACTAAAGTCTTTCGGCAATCGGCCCTCTGGGTTTATATATTTTGGTTGACTTTATAAATGACAATGAGCTTTGCCATTGAGTATACGTGTCCAATTTTGCGGAATTGTCGAGATATTGACAAAAATAATATTATAGACTAGAGACTTGTTATTAAATGTTTGAAGCATCGCCCCGGTCACAGTCCAGACCGTATGGCATTTATTCCCGTAGGACGCCAAGTACCTCGACGGCAAATCCCCGTAGAATATGGAGAAAATTATATTCCGTCTTCTGGGACTCTAGTTTATATACCGTTTTGCAGCCGCGGCAGGTAATGCCGCTATGCGGACTGGTTATTATTCGTGTTAGATTTCGTGGGGAATATCATGATATCGTGAAAAGGCGGCATATTATTAAATAAATTATAGTTAATATTATGTTGAAGTATTTTTTGTTTTATCACAATTCAATGCAAAGGAAATATCAATATGTAAATGTGGTATTTAATATAAATATTAATAAATAAAAAATTATATATTAATTTACATAAAGGAAATTTATGTGAGAAACTTTGAAGTGTTGATATGTAATTCAAAGAAGGTAAGGTAGATAAGCTATACAGTGCATGGCATGAAATGAATTTATATATTAACATGTTGTATTAATATAATATTTAGATATAATAGCTCTATAATGTTTGTATTTCAAATTTTTACAATTTTTCTTATTAATGAGTTTTTGAGTTTTTCTTATTATTGTTAATAGAATATTTAGATTAAAAAAAATTTATTTTTTTTTTGGGGTCAATATTTGTAATTTAAATTTTATATTTACATATAGATTTTTTTTTATAAATATTTATATTTTAAAATTTATTATTCACATTGATTTTGATGCATTATGTTATTGGCATGGATCATGATGTATTATGATACTCAAATGAATTATGTGAATTGATTTTATTGCATTTTTAATAAGAGTTAAGAACTGTGATATACCTCTTAGGCAAAGGGGTGTAGAACCTTTATTTCTTGATGGCATGTTTGGCAATGGCACATGTAGTGCATGGTTTGGTATACCCACTAATGTCGTGTCAAAGCTTTGGCTAATATAAGTACTTTTGTAGCACTGTCACTATTTTCTTCACACAGAAGTGTTCAACCATCTAACTATAGTGTGCCTCCAAAATCAATTTCTCATGCTCACTTGAAGGAACACGGAGATGGCTCAGGTGGCATAAAATTTCATCTTGGAGATGAGTCTAAGACTATTGTACCTTCATCCAGTGTTCGATAGCTAACAATGAAGTCGGGATTGTTGTCATACAATTGGGGCCACTTGGAGGTATCATCTCCATAAGAGTTGAGTATTGTGGTTAGCACTACAATCGGAGGTTAGTTGAGTGAGTATGCAACTCGATTTGTGTTTCCCTTCTCATACTTGATGTTTAGGTGGAACTGTGGTAGGTACGTGGACCACTTTTCATGGTGGTTGTTTTGTAGTTTCCCCTACATCTACATGAACTATAGGGGCTTATTATCAATGTGGATGATTATCTCCTTCTCTATAATGTAATCCTTCCTTTGGTGACAGGCATGCACAATGGACTGCATCTCCTTGTCATAGGTGGGGTACCTACTAACCACATCATAGAGTGTTTCACTATGATAGGCCATCAAATGTCCATGTTGAGGGAGGACTACATCAATATCATAATTTGAAGTGTCTATCTCAATCTTGAAGGATTGTCATAGCTACGGTAGAGTGAGAATTGGCATCAAACAAAGGTGATGTTGTAGGTACTCGAATTATTTTCAATCTGACTCTGTCCAAATGAGATTGGCTTTGGCCCCACCCTTGGTCACTTAGCTTAAGGGCCAAATGATATAAGAGAATCACAACATGAACTTGCAATAGACGTTATCAGGCCCGAAACTTTGTTAGAGTCATCAGGGTCAACCAATCATGAATGACATAGATCTTGGCTAGATCCACATGCACACCATGTTCATCCATGATGTATCCCATATACTAAAATCAATGCACGTCAACTGAGCATTTCTCCATATTGGCATTGTTATCCCCTAGCCTAGGGATAACTAAGGAGATCACATCTTAAGGCCCACGGGTCCTAAGCATGGAGTATTGAGAGCCAAACGACTTAAGCATTGCCCCGGAGGGCCCCTCTTTTCTTCAGTGCAGTCCACATATCACCAGCAGCAGTATCAATCACACCAGCCTGGTCCTGAAGTAGCAGTGAGTCTTGCTCCATGAGGTAATTATTTTGGGTATCATGGTATGTATCACTTCGATATTTGAAGCACTTGAACATGTTGTATTTGAATCCTTCTTCATTTCATGATGTTTGCTTGGAAATTATGTTATTTTCCTTGTTCAAACCTGGAAGGGTGACACAGTTCCCTAGTAATTTGATTTCCCTTTAGGATGAGTTGCTACTGGGTGGATCTTTGAAGCGTCATCGCTCGTTCCCTCCATACTTACCACTTTTCATCTTTATTCCTTCCATATCCCCTTTCATTTTTTGGCATTGGGATTGGCTACACTATGAAGGGTTGTACTTACCTCGTGGGAAGAAGGGGCTAAAGGCCCAGAGGGTAAAAGTAGTTGGCAAGAGTTAAAAGCCAATTTTGAAACCTTCGAGATGATTTGCCTAGGGATCCCCGAGAAAACAATGAAAAGCTTCTTAGTAAGAAAAGGGGACCCACAAGATAACATAAACACTCAAGGTACTAGTTGATGGATAGGAGGTTTTATCATGAGTCATCCTATTATGACCATGGTCATGTAGCGGTATTACATTACCACCCATCTGGTCACCAAACCAAGGTAGTGGCTCTTGGTGGCATAGCCAAGAGAAAGGGAGTCTCATTACGAGCCAGCCTTCTCATTTTCGTGAAATGTTTGTGGATAATGTTGTCACCTCTGGTCATCAAACCAGGACAGTGGCCCTAAACTATTCCCTTGAAGCACAAGAGAAAAAAATCAAAATAAATAAAGCTAAGAATAAAAGGCAATGAATGGGCTATGAAACAATTGCATCCATGACAAGGTGCAACTCACACTTCACAATGGCACCCACAGGTAAGACTCTACATTTCCATGTTATCACATGCACCCCATGCCCAAATATTTACCCCATGTCACCTTATACACTTACATGACTTGAACTAGATTCCACTTGGGAAACACCCCAAACTTAAAAGAGGTTAGCCCAATAAGACACCCTGAGACCCTCTCCAAAACTAACTTGTCAAATTGCATAACGTCTTTGAGCATTTGGGGTTAAGGGGGGTTTGATGCACATGTTTGGGTAATTTAATTATTGGATGTGATTTACATGATATGATCCTCGTGACTTATGAACCCTTAGAGGGCATACTTGTTGTTTCTGCGGGACCTTGCCCAGTGGACAGGTACATATGAGGGAATGATTAGCTCAGACCTTCATGGGGGCTCAAAGCCCACATATGGATGTTGAATCCCCATCCAGGGGTAAGAAGAGATTGAAAGCTTGCACCAGATAAAGGAAGTACGTTGCCTTTGGAGGCACTATGGAAGACCTAGACCTAAGGTCTCATGTTCCTCCCACCTGAACATTGTCCTTGGGAGGCCTTGGACATCAAATCTGCATCCCTAGACGTCACTTGTCAGCTGGGGTTGTCACCTTGGAGGCATTCATGAGGCTATTGGCACATGTGGGGAAATTTAAGGCCTTTGGAGGCTTAGTGTTTCATCTCCTTTGCCCAGCATCCCACACTTGAGGTCCAACATCACCCTAGGAGGGAATGACATCACCTTTGGAGGCCTATTTAGATGCAAATTGAATTTATTTTGGTAAAAATGTAATTTTATAGTAAATTGGCCAGGTCAGCCCTGATATTTTGATCTAAAATAATTAAAGGTCAATTTTAGGTATAAATAAACATAAAGTGACATTCATTTTCATGAAAACTCCTCACATAAGAGGAGAGGTCTAAAATGTGTGCCCTAGTAAGGGCTATTGGCTGAAATTGTGAGGCACACTCTTGTATAAGGCTAAATTTTGCAAGTTGGATCAATCTTGGAAGTTTTTATGGTGATCAGCTAGCACTTATTAATTGGTGCAAATTTATATCAGCAAGCACTTATTATCACTGTCCATTGTCTCTTGAGGTGTTATTATCATATTTGTACTTGGAATTATTGTATATGCATGATATATTGTCTTGTTCCGGGCAGGTGCATCAAGCACTTCATTAACCTCATTTTTCAGACACGGATTTAGTGACTTTTGTAACTAGTGAGAGGGGGGAATATATCTTGAACATAACCCTAATTTTCCAGCCCTTTAGGTTATCAGGGACTCATCCCCTGGGATAGACCTTTCCTATCCGTAGAAAGAGGGGATTTCCTATTAAGGTGGGAGTGATAGGATATCATGTTTTTTATGCCAATCTCCCTTACTTACCTTGGGATTTGGGCAAGTACAGATTTTGCGATAACAAACATATAACTTGTGTTGCTGGAGGGTGCTTATGATCTATTGAATGTGCTACAAATGTTTTTCCCAATTTTTTTGAAAGATGAGGATATTTTCCAAATATACAACCACAAAAGAATTTGTGAATGGTTGCAAGATACAGTCCATCATCATCATGAACATTGGTGATGAATTTAATTTCAAAGGCATGACCAACCACTCAAAAAAGCCTTCTTTAGACTTCAAGGTTGTCTTCCATACATCTGTTTGTTTAATTGGTACATGGTGGTAGCTTGACTTCAATTCAATCTTACTAAAAAAACTTGGCACCCTTGAGCTAATCAAGAAGATTGTTAATTTAGGGGATTTGATATGGGTGCTTGATAGTGATTTTGTTCAAAGCTCTATAGTCAATATAGAGTCATGTTGATTAAAAATTTGGTCACCTCGTTTTTCCCACTCTTGGAAAAAAAAAATGATGTCAGAAGAAAGAAATTCTGAATGATCATAAGCTCACGACATAGCCCTTAGTCTCAACTTCATTACGCATTTCACATATTCAAAATCCAAGTTTGTATGCTCAAGATATTCATGTTTTTGTCTAACTTCCCAAAGAGCGCTTCTTCCATGTGCAACGAAACTATTTTTTCTTGGAACCACACTTATGTTTTTGGAATTCTTGGAACCACAATCATTGTCTTGGTACCGTGTTCTATTTTCTTGAGACCACACTATTTTCTCCCATTTTCTGTACTTAAAAAAAAAAATTATCTCTTTACTTACTCTCCTCTCTTATACGACTTAGACTAAGACTTAGTCTATTTCTTATTTTCTTCTCCTAGTCTTACTCTTCTCCTCTCTTATACGACTTAGAGTTAGTCTATTTATTATATTCTTCTCCACTCTATACTCCTCTCACACTCGCCCATACTTAGAAACTTTTACATGCACTGCAAGTTCACCCTCCTTATCTCTCCTCCCCCCTCACCTCTGCGGGTTTACCCTCAAATCTGACCCATGCCCTCACCTCCGATAACCCGAAAACTTGCCATTACTCCTCCACTCTCCTACGTCCTTCCCCTCTCATTACATTTCCCCTTCCTTAACAGTTTTCCTAAGTCCCTTTATGTTTAATCATTAACCTATCATTTAACGACATGTGACAGACATGAAATCAAATCACACCAAGACACATGGAAACTACTGACACTGTGACACATGGTGATGATGTGGATGTTGAATCACTATTGACTGGGCATTGATTGGGTACTTAGTGGATGTTGACTGGGCCATCAAAATATTTATTAATTCATGAATTTTCCTTAAGGTTCGAGTCTCCATAGTCTCCATTGTCTTCTTATGTTCCACATAAAAGACATTGTGAGATTTACTATATAAACATTACAATATTAATCTCCATAATGCATGTGGGATTGGGATTTGTTTTAAAAAGGAGAATTCAAATGGAAGGCCAAGATTGACCCACGAAATTGATGAACGGTGGATGAGTCTATGACTTCCTGAGCTCATATCTTGAGATCCAAGCGTTGATTTTCGACAAATTATACCTCATTGGAAAGGTAATTCGATGAGGAAGATGATGGAATAGGATTCAAGAGGTGAAATTAGTCATTATTCTCTCAGAAATTTAGAGAAAAATCAGCTATGTTTTCAATGTTTGTTAATAAATCTGCTTGGAACCTCAACTTCTCGAGCTCATATCTTGAGATCCAGAACTCCAAATATCACTTACGAGGACTTGTTGGAAATTTTGGATGATGTGTATTGCATATAGAATGGTTTCCATGGATGGAAAAATCAAATATATCTCTCAGAAAATTAAAACACATCCCACTTTTAAAAAAGAAATTCAATTAAAAAATTTCAAAATAAAAGTTTATTTAAAAACTTTTATTAAAGACAAAAAGGGCCCCACTTCAAGACATGAATTTTAATGAAATAAGTTCATTAATGAAAGTTCAAAGAATCATTAATTGGAGTTTTTATTCCAATAAGAAAAGCGTGTGGAAGTTCCTAGAAAGACCAAAACCCTAAGTACTTCAAGAAAGCATTGGGAGCAATTTTAAAAGAAGGAAGCATCATCAAATAAAGGGTTGGAATTAGATATTATCAAGTGAGAGAAACCAAAAGATCAGAATAGAAGAGTTCCAACCATCAACATGCAGCCAAGCTTATGATCAGCAAATAAAGATCTTTGACTTCTTCTTGTTTGTTCTTCTTCTACACTATTTCTCTCGAGACTTATGCTTGTAGTTTTGAACCAAGTATAAGGTTGAGTTTTGACTGCCTTTCCTGTATTCTTCCAAGTCTTATTATGTATAAGATCATGGAGTATTTATAGCTATAAGTAATTCAGGATTATCTATTTGATTCATGGAGATTTAGTCCTTGTATTTGAAAATCTTTATTTCTAAAGCACTAGTCAATTGGTTTACTGAATGTTTTGTAATGAGAAATATCTTTCATGTAATAAAATCCACAGAGAACTACAGAGCATAGATTTAATGATTTATCAGATTTTGGGACTTCCGAGTCTAATAGTTTTGAAGTATGCCTATCAAATTCTTTTCAGTTTTAAACGCATAACTCATTTAAAGTTCTTTGAAATGATCAAAACCACTTCATCCTTTCTCTTGTGAGAAGAGATGCATGTATCCTCTACTTGAATGTGATTCAGAGGGTTGTAAAAATGGTGTCGAGCATAAATATATTTTGATATTGAAGCTTTCCTTCAATATTTTTAAGAAGCTACTCGTTGCATATAAAGAGCAGATATGGTTATCAACAACCATTTCATATATAAAATAAAGCAATAAAGACTTTGGGGTTTGTTGTCTATCATTCTCCCCAATCCAAGAGCATCAATATTATCTTTCCGTCAAAGAGGAGTACCACCTCTATAAAAATGCAGGGGGATTCATATCATTCTGAGGTTGTTGTTTTGATCTTGACCAATCTAAACATCAACAAGTCACCATGTTCCATCCTTCTTCTACACCAACACAATTTGGCTCTCGATCGAATGTGTCCCTTTTGGATGAGCTCTTGAATTTGATATTTGATTTCTTCATCCTCCAAAAGAGAGTGTATGTATATTGGGACATTAGGTAAAGGAGCATTAGGTATAAAATCAATTGAATGTTTGACCTAGTAGTACAGAGGCATGCCTGCAAGAAAAGTGAAGATATGTTTGTATTATTCCATTATCTTGTTTACCTACTTTTGCTATGTAGAGAGACCCCATGCAGAGGTCATAGCAGTCACAGTGATTTTCTATTCACCTTCTAATTTAATCATAAAGAGGAAAAATATCCCAATTTGAGAGATTGCTTTCCTGCACTGCTTCGTTTAGATCAAGGAAATTGTGGTAGTTGAAACTACCCCTAGTATCCTATAGAGTTGACCTCCCAAAGTAACAATGATTCTATGGGGCCTAGAGTCATAAACAACATGGCATTTCGACATACAAGGTTTCCCTAAAAGAACATTACAAACTTCAAGTAAGAAAAAATCACACAATACCTCATCATTGAAGGGTTTGATGTCATAGGGAAAGTGGAATTGTTGAGTGACACAGATGTCTCATCCCTGGCTCAGCCAATTGATGGTGTATGGATGGGGGTGTGGAATTTTCGACAACTTCAATCTCTTGATGACCTTATCCAGAATCAATCTATTTTGGCTACTATTATCAACAATGAAATGTTGTAGAGTCCCCTTCATTCACATATGTGAATGGAAGAGGCACTCACATTCCTTGAGGTCCTCTAGTTCTTTTGGTTGGATCTTTGCATTTGCAATGGTAGCATCGGGTTCCATATCTATGGTTTTCTTTCCCTTATCTAGCTCTACATTAGAGTTTAAGCCAGATTTCGACTCTGAGGATTTTATCTTGGCCAACAATGATTGTGACTAGTGACATTCATCAATGTTGTGTCAGGGGGTTTTGTGGAACTCACACCACTTTCTAATGTCCTTCTTCAACTTCCCATTACCCTTATTTACCTATGGCTTGGACTAGTTATCTTGAGGTTGTATCCTTGCTTCATCCTTTGTTTTATAAGTTAAGGCCACCTTTAATATGCTTGTATTGTGGTGGATTTGTAGACCCGAACTCCAATGTATTCTTATGCTTAAATTTCTACTCGATTTTGACAACATATTTGAATAAGTGGATCTTGGTGAGAATATGTTCAGGAACTCCATGTTTGTTTGGATGTACCTGATGGACTTTTCAATTACTTCCTAATTAACTTAGTGAGAAAATAAAGAGTTTTACATTTAATTATCAATCTGAGGGTGTATCTTACATATGAAATGTCATGCACCGTATATGCAAGTTGTAATGTTGTGATTACTAAGGAGTTGTAGTACTTTGAATGTCACAGATCAAGATTCCAAGATACTTAATTAAGTCACCAAGCTATCCTACTTCTAAAATTTCACGAGGATAGATGTAACACTTTGCACGAAAATAAAATCACACTTGGAGAAAGTAAATCGCGCTTGCGAAAAGTAAGTCACACTTGCAGAAAGTAAATCACACTTGCGGAAAGTAAAGTTATACAATTGGTGACTTTCTTAAGTATAATTATTATCTTGATTTGTTACAACAATTGTATGTTTGTATATTCAATTATGATCATAAAATCAAAAGAATATCAATACCAAATTGTTGAAGAATAAAGCTACTGTAACTCTGAAATAAAGTAAAGCTATGAGCGGAGTTGCAGCAACGTGAGTTGCAAAATATGAGTTGCAGCACAAAATTTATAGCGATGTGAGTTGCACCAACAAAGCTACCACATAAAACTCCATAACAATGTGAGTTGTGGAAACAGAAGTCGCAGCAACCGAGCTACAACACGAGGGCTACAACAATGTGAATGGCAGCAATAGGAGTTGCAATAGCGTATGTGACTACAACTTATGAAAATTGAATCAACATTGAGTTCCAGCTTATGATTGCAAAATTCACAACACAAAGGAACTAATTATTAACCACACCTAAATTGCAATTAACTATTACAAAATATGGAATTAGAGCAATGTAAGAATTCTAAATAACTACATAATCAAATGAACAAAAATGAAATGTTGATCCTACTTTTTAATATACAAGCAGTACCTGACTAAGGAGGGGGCCCTACCCCCTTAGAAATGGAACTAGGATACAAAATTCAAAATGGCACGAGTAATCAACACATCAACACATGAATAGGAGATGAAAAGGAATTATATTGCAAAATTCTGAAATTTACAATAACAGTTGAATGTTACCGCTAGAATAATTCGCCCACCCAGCTCTAGGGAAGTTGGGGTTATTATACAATACAATTGATGTCTAAAATAACACAAACATATGGATGGACATCCATGAGAATCGGTTGTCTGTCTGTTTACATTGACATTGCCAATTTTTAGTAAAGGTCGGGCATGTGCCGACTTGGATCAGTTGAGCGACAATTGGTAGGCAAACCAATTTCTCTTTCGGTTTTCCACTTGCCTCATATCGTTGTCCTATGTGAGGAGCATTCCCTGAATGTCATTTGTATTTTTTACTTCTATGTTGGCGGACTTTGTACTCGAAGTTGTAACAATGGTATCATACTTGGAATTGCAGCGGTTGTATTGTGCTCAAAGTCGCAACAACAATGAGGAATTATAGTCATTGTAAGGAGTTGCAACTATTGTAATGATTTGCAGCTATTGTAAGGAAGGCACTGAAATTTCTCCTGTATAGCATTGTTAGTGCATGAAAGTAACAAGTTCCTTAAGAAATATTTAAGATTAGCATAAAAATGGCATATGGAGAAAGATTCATACCTTGCTGAAAAGGGAGACAAAACTAGATAAGGAAGGTGTCAAAAAGGAAATGATTAGTGGCAAATTGTAAGGAAAAAGGTATTAGACGTGTGTGTGTTGAAAGTATGCCAATTTAGGCTCTCGTCATCTCCCCCAGCCCAAAATTATTGCATATCCCTATGCAACCAGAAATCACTCAGGGTTAGAGAAATCAGGGTGACCATGGAGGTCACTAACACTACAGACTTCCTCTCTTGATTCCTCCTTCTTTTCGCTAGTATCATGCCCTGTTGTAAGTCCTTTGTCTTATGCTAGTTCATGCTCTGTTTCAGTATGAGTGGCCTCATTGATTAACATAAAGTGTTTGTCCTGGACAACTAATTTGAGTTGTTTCTTGTATTCTGATGAAGGTTTCCCCTGCAACAAGAGGACTTGTTGCAGGGTAACCTAATTTCTCAGGTACCCTTTGTTCATCAAGCTCATCCTTTATCATTTTCGAATTGATTTGAAGCTGCCAGTTCTTCATTCTCAACATTCTATTTTGTTTTACCAAAGATGCATGTTATAGCACAAGTTTTAGGTTGGGAAAATCTTGACCCAACCACAAAATCATATGCTACAACTATGGGACACTACACCCAATGTCACCTTGATGTAGGTCCCACACTTGGGGGGTGACTAAGGTCACTTTTGGGAGGCGATCCCGAAGAACTTAGGGGGAATGAGAAATATGAAGGTAGGTGTAAGGATAATTCCCCCATAAGGTCAAGTGATGGAAGAATATATTGGTTGAAAATGGTAAGTAAAGAGAGGTAAATGGATACATAGTAAAGAGATAGTTGTTGGTGCACCTGTACCTGCCCGAGACACAAGAAAAGACACTTTTCCAACCAACTATAGTAATGGATCAGCAAGTTAATATTTTTGTCCCTAAAATACAGCAGCATACAAGTTAGTAAATCAGCAATAGATTACATCTAAATCATCAAGTAAAAAGTCTATATTAGTTAGCAATATCAACAATAAAACTAGTAACCAATGTAGACCAAAAATAGCACTTCAAGACTGAATAAAGATGGTTGTCATAAAAGGTAAATTTATGCAGAATTATATCAGCCTTATGTTTGTAGCATTCAATAAAGTAAAACAGCAAATCTGACCATCAAAAAGTGTCAAAATCTAGCCCAATAGGTGCACCTAGGTTAGTAGGTTAAACTAGCAAAGTTAGAGGGTTAGTCTAGGGCTAGTTTGTGAGATATTAGCAGTAAGGGTTAGAGTTTAAAGCAACCCTAATGGTTGTAGGTTAGTTTTACTACAGAAATAATAATTTGTGGGATAAATAGGATGCCCTAAGGGAGGAATAATCCCCAAGGCATCAAGATCAATATCCAAAAGAGACAACTTCAAAACTTGAAATTTGTACATTTACCAAGGCAACAATTTATTTCTCCCATGCAATAAGTAGATGACTAGTGCCTTTAAGAAAGGGTTAATGGAGTCAAGAGAATATGAATAATCTATATAGGCTAATTCCTTGGGGGTTCAAACCCTTTTACTCCCTAAGGAAAGCTTCTCTTAGCTAGGGTTTTAACTAGGAGGGTGTATGCAATTATACTCCTCTTAGTAAACCCTTATGAAGAAATATTCCTTTAGAAATAAAATGGTGGAAACAAAAGTAGAGGTGTATGCCCCTATACTCCCTACTTGGATCAAGCAAATAGAACCTTTAACTTGTACAAATGATAATACAATGAAATAAATGGCACATTCAAGCAATAAAAGGCAATAAAAGCTAGACTAACCACCAAAAAATCAATGAAGAAATCCTTACAAGGCTAGCGCACCATCTCCATCAACCATAACAAAGACATGGCCATAAACAAAAGCACAAGAGAGATAACTAGCCAAAGAGAGTTAAAATTTCAGCCCAAGAGCCTCTCACAATGGAGAGTTATGTTTTAAAATGAGATCTTATGCTCTCTATTTATACAAAATGTAGCTAACATAGTTTGTCCACATAATATTAGGGAAAACAAAAGATTAGGGGTCAACATCCCTAATATTTCCCCTTTACAAAGATAATATTTAAAAATTATCTTTAATTTCACTTTTGCACAAAGAAAACCCTAAAACAAAGGTGATGTCATCCCTTGAAGGAGGACATTTTGGAAAATTGAGCAAGTCGTTGGAGTTGGGCTGCAAAGTAGGGCCTCCAAAGGCCATATGGAAATCATCTGGAGCTTCACTACCTGAAAATGCCATGTGTCATGCTCTAATTCATCATCAACCACCATATGCCCCTCAAATGTGACATGAAGCCTCTATGGAGTGACGCTTTTCCCCTTCTGGGCAAGTCGTTTAGCATGCAAAGGGTGGGATATGTCTATCCAAATGTCTCTTAGGCCTTCGAATGCATCTCTCTATCATCTGGAATGTAGGCCTATGTCATCCATCATGTGGTTTGCTTGCCCTCATGGAAGCCCAAGCTAGGCGTGTTCTTCCAAAACTGGCCACCTACCTGTACCTGCAAGACAAATGGATATGCCCTCCAAGGATCTCAATTCAAAGCATCATGATAAGTGAATCAAGTTAATAAAATATCCATTAAAGAATGTATACCAGTACTACATCATACAAACATGTTCTTAAGAAACTAAACGTTTTTCCAAGTTTGGTTGTGGGTGGGTTGGCATGGTACTTATTTTCAATGGATCAAACCCCCTAAGTCTAGGAACAACCCTATATGAGTCATGTGAATGAAATGGAATGGATGGGGGAAGTACTCAATGGGCATGGGGTTCATGATATGAAAGGGTCCATGGTATCTCATTTATGGGTGCCTTTGTGGAGGGTGTGTCGCACCTTCGTCCATAATGCATTTTATTCCAAGCCCATCAATTGCCTTTTATCTTTCTTTCTTCGTATTTTCTTTCAATATAGCATAGGGTGAGTTGGAGGCCACTTCCCTGGCGTGGTGAACAGATATTGGCATTATCACCCACAAGTACTTTCATGGAAATGAGAAGGTTGGCTCATGATGAGACCCCCTTTCCCTCAGCCATGCAACTGAGAGCCATTACTTTGGTGTGATGGCCAGAAATGGTAATGCCATACCGTTAGATACCCATGGACGTGATAGATTGGATCGTGATGGCACCCCCTATCCTCAATTGATCCTTTAAGCGTCTTTATTTATTCTTTTCATGGGGTCCTTATTTTCTTGCAGAGAATATTTTCATTGCGTTCTCTGGATCCCTCGGGTGAAGCATATGGAAGGTTCTTTCATTATGCTTTTATCTTTTTTGATCTAAATCCCCTCTAGGCCTTCATCCCCTTCTTCCCATGAAATGAGGAATGGTCCCTTCTAGGGTCAATCTGCCCCAAAATCCCAAGAGATGATTTCATGAGGGGAAATAATGATGGAAAGTGGTAAGTATGGTCAGGACTGGCATGATGACTCATCAAAGGAAGCTCCCAGAAGCACCCCATCCTAAGGGTGACCATCTACTTGAGTACCCCAATCCAACCACCAGCATTTAAACAAGTTAAAAGGCATAGTTTCCAAAGCAAATGTCTCATAATAAAAAATAACCTATGATACACAAGCTAGTATTCATCAAATATTAAAATGATACCCACCATCATACCTGACTTGTACCGCATGGAGAAATACCCAAGTGAACTGTGGTGGCAAGCTGGTGTGGACGATGAACATGTGTTGGATCATTGTGGTGGCAATGCGGGTCTCTGGTTGTGCAAAAGGATACTGCTAGTCATGTGGTCTCTCAGCACTCCATATCTGCAACCTAAGGGCCTCGAGACATAATCTCCTTAGTTATCCACAAAATGGGGATAACAATGCATATATAGGTAATGAGTTTGAAATGCTTACCCAGAATGTAGTAGTAACTTTCCTCTTAGGCTCATTGAACAGTCTCTATTTCTAGTTCTTGTTTTCATGGTTCTTGTGCATGAGAAGGTTTCTCTTCAAAAGTATTCCATGTTGTGTCAACAAGAGTCTGTTGGTGAGCATGTGGACTGGCAGAGTGCTCTAGTGCTTATGTATGTGATTCCTAAGTCTTAGCAGAGTGTTCCTGAGGAGTGTTATATGTTGGTTCTTGAGGAACAATAGGATCCTTTGTCTGTGATTCTTGAGGCTTGGTAGAGTGTTCCTTAGGGGTTCTCTCTATTGGTTCTTGAGGAACAGCATGAGCCTCTGCCTCATGTTCCTCCTTCTTTTGTGTTGGATCCTCTGCCACTCATGCAACATTTTCTCCAGAAGGAATCCCCACTAGTTCTTAAGGGACAGCAGAAATTTTCACTTATGGTTCTTCTTTTTCCAAATATGTGTCAAGGAGGGTGATAAGCTCTTCTCCCATGGTGCCTTGTGTTGGTTCTTGTGTGTCAACACAAACCTCTGTGTCCATTCCCTCCTTGGCTTCCAAGTTGGTGCCCTCTGTTGGTTCTCATGTGTTAGCGGAGGGTTTTATCCCCATTTCTTTGTCATCTTCTGGGTTGGTGACCTCCGCTGGTTCTTATGTGTCGGTAGAGGGTTTTATCTCCATTGCTTTGTCAACTTCCATGTTGGTGTCCTCCTATGTTTTTTTATTTCATCTCAATAGGTTTTTGTCTCTTGTGCTAAGTCCCAGCCGTGTGACTCGTTCTTCTTTTCTTTGGAACGTGGGGTTGTGTTAAGTACCTAAGACCTAAATACAAAATACCACAATAGTACCAAATATATCTAAATACAATCACCACACAAGATATATGAAACAATATAGAAAACCACCACTTTATTATATCAAACCCTTAGGGTAGGGCAACACCATACAATGGATCATATTATGGAAGGGATCCTCTCATGTTCACTTGCCTCTTCGATGGGGCTTCCTCCTATTGAGTTATCGCTCCAAATAAAAAACTTATCTTCATATCTCATTACATTGCTTGAACCCCTTTATATAGTGTTACCATCACCTAAGAACATTCTAGAGGAAGAATCTTCTAGAAACAGAACCTTCTAAGAAGTCCTCTTACATTTATTATATCTGACTACCCATTTATTATATCTAACTACCACAGTGGGCCTTATTTAATAATATAGTGGACCTAGTCCACCTTACATTGAATGGCCTCCACTACCTCTCTAGCTACCTAACATTCCATCCCCATTTTGAAAGTGTTGTCCTCGACGCTTGTTATAACGGTGTAAAACCATATACCAGGGTCCCATCAATAAGTGTGGACCATAATGATGAAGAAGACTGGAGAACCAAGGTCCCATGTATAAATGTGAGCCACCATGTTGACGTAGTCAAACTGCCACTATGAATTTGGATCCCATGTCCAAGTGCTCATGTGAACTCCACGTTGAAGATATTGGAACTTGGGAACCAACTGAAAATGATGCTCTAAAGACTAACACTGGTCATGTGGATTGAAATATTTAGATACGACAAAACATGAATCCACTGCTACTGGAGAATAAAAATAAATAAAGAAGAATATGTAGAGAATGATCTTGTTTACTCTCCAGGAAGTTATCTACCTTACCGGGAGTAGAGTCATCAAATAGAAGATCGAAGTGGTTGTCATCCCAGAAATGACAACAATCCATATACCAATCATCACAATCATCCTTCAAAGCATACCAAGCATACACCTCTTGATGAT
Organism: Picea sitchensis; assembly: GCA_010110895.2. Taxonomy (NCBI): domain Eukaryota; kingdom Viridiplantae; phylum Streptophyta; class Pinopsida; order Pinales; family Pinaceae; genus Picea; species Picea sitchensis. Next base: position 49,640 of record SNQJ01S0062363.1, read on the forward strand.
ATTCATCCATGATGTCCACCATTATGTATCCCTCATGTAGGTGTTCCAAGGACCTTTGAATATTGTGATAATTGTCTGCGGGGTCATGTAGACTATCCTTGATTCCTTGTAGATGGTCATGCATATTGGTTTTGAGGGATTCAATCTATCGTAAACTTTCCCTAAGGTGAGAGTGAATATCCATTAGAAAGACAACATATAATATACCAAAACAAAGCTCTCAAAATTATCTAACCAATGGCTTTGATATGGTAGAAATCTCAACACCCTGTGAGAAGTTATGAACTCTGCAGTCCTGTCGCCATCAYGAAGACCCTAGAAAATGGTCRATTTTAAATTAGTTATATCTTCACTTCCGGAGCTCCGATTYGGGTGATTCTTCTTTTTGAAATCAGCTATTTTTGAAAGAGAAATTCATATCTGTAATTTGTTTTGGAAAACTCATCCCCAGCTACTACAGAAATCAGAAAAATTGCGTGGTCGTCCGCGAAAAACCCCTGGAAATATYAAATTTTAAAATGTCGATAACTTTTTCCTAAACTCCGTTTCGGACGATTTGTTTTTTAATTGGGTGTTTTTCTGAGAGGAACTCAGATATACAACTAGTTTCTACAAATTTTGCACAGAAATATACTGTTACACATCAAAATTACTCACTTCAATAGTGTCGCAAGTGTCATCATTACAAGTGTTGTAAGTGTCACATCTTGTCTGCAAGTGTTGCATCTTGACCACAAGTGCCGCAAGTGTCGCAAACATCATACTTCCATATTGTCTATGTCATGCCTCTAATGACATCATAAGGACACTTAAGACACCTCAAAGACTAGTTTTTAAGAGGAGAAATCACTTGACAAGGAGTACAAGCCTTTTGCCACTCAAAAGCCAGATTTGGAAAGGAGAGCTCCCTTACATACTGTCAGGGAGCGCGGGCACTCTGTACCCTCTTCTAGGGGCGTGTTCCAATGCTCTGTGTCTTTTTTGAGGGAGCACTGGCCTTTTTTGGGTGAAATTTGGTTTGTTGGAGGAAATCAAGGAAGAAACCCCTCAATATCTAAGGTTGGTTGGATTCGAATATGAGTTCAAGGCATGATCTTAGAGAAGATCCACAACCAAAGGAGAGGAAACCTTAACTTATCCCAAAGATCTCTCAAATGGTTGGGTCTCTCCAAGATTATATAAGGAGGCCTTCTCATGGTGAAAGGGAGATGAAAAGATTGGAGGTATGAAACCTATGATCTCATAGGCAACATACAGTACATGATAGAGATTGAGAATTACACCAAACTTATGATCCCATAAGTGAAATGTCATTGAAGCATAATCAATGTAGATTGCTTGAGAAAAGAGGTTGGACAATGAGAGCTGGAAGAAGTTGTTGCACCTTCATTAGAGGATTGTAAGTACTCTTCATTTGTTCTCATTAATATACATGCATGCTTGGCATGTTNTCTCTCCAAGATTATATAAGGAGGCCTTCTCATGGTGAAAGGGAGATGAAAAGATTGGAGGTATGAAACCTATGATCTCATAGGCAACATACAGTACATGATAGAGATTGAGAATTACACCAAACTTATGATCCCATAAGTGAGATGTCATTGAAGCATAATCAATGTAGATTGCTTGAGAAAAGAGGTTGGACAATGAGAGCTGGAAGAAGTTGTTGCACCTTCATTAGAGGATTGTAAGTACTCTTCATTTGTTCTCATTAATATACATACATGCTTGGCATGTTTCTTTCAAGTTTATGTTTGTTCCACATGAACTTGTCTTCAGTAGATAGATATGTATTTGAGATAATCTCGGTAGAATAGGAAGCTTGTTGTATCTTTGTTTGTTCTACAGGACCTATCGAGGAGCTTGGGATTGAAGCTCAACTTGGACTTTGCGAGGACAAATGCCATTTAAAAAGGTACACTTTTCTTCTTCCTCTTCATTTATTATCTTAATTAGATCTAAAAGGATGTCAGTGACCAATGATAGCACCCTTTCTATCTTGGTTTTAGGGGTCTAGATACCAAGAGGGAATCCGCTTGTCCGCAGGAGGATTCACCTGTAACAGAAATTGGCGACTCCACTGAGGAGGGGCTCCGATTTTTGTTTCCTTTCCTAGATCTTGTTTTGGCCCTTTTCCCATTTCTTTACCTTCTCCATGTTGTATTTGATTCTTAGATCTGATTGATTGGATCTTGATTTCATCACCTTCAAGTTGATTCGCTAAGTTTGCTTGATGTTTTGACTTTCTCAGCATTTTTCTGAATTGTTTAGAGGCCAGCGCCCCCCTACCCTTGCTATCAGAGTGCTAGCGCTCCCTACAAGGATTACATAGAGCGTTGAAATGCTCTGGTGCCCCTTACACCAGAGCATTGTCCCTTCTCTGTGAAAAATCCTTTAGGGTTTCCTTCTCTAAGGTTCAATTTTTACTTTTGGCACTTGCTCAGGGTCTTATCATCTCAGTTTATCTTTATCTTAGCATTCAACACTCTACTTTCTAATAATTGATCACTTTTTGTTTGGAATTTTGACATTTTCTTTCCTTGCCTTGAAGTCACTCTTTGTCTTTGTTGATTTAGAGTCAACTTACTGTTTTCTTCTCTTTTATCTCACTGAGTGGAAGATTTTGTGAGGAAATTCAAAGGTCTATGCACCATTCCATTTGATCTTTGAGGTCATCTTCCCAAGCAATTAAGTTTTGCGTGGTTCCTCTATTCTATCTTTTCTTGGATTCTTCTTCGCATATTATTGTCTTCCTTGAATGCTTGCATTTAAAGTAGCAGAATTGCATGTTKTTTGACATCTTAGGACATTGTGCATCTGAAATGATGAATGTTTTATCCTTCTCGTAGCATAGCTTTCATCGAAATGAAAAGATTGCATATTCATCTCTTTGCATAACTTTTGAGCTGGWCAAAACACCATATTGTCCAYGCCATTTTCCTTTGAATAACAACAGCTTTAAAAATCAAGCACTAAACTAAAAATTGATTAAACATTTTTACATTTTCTGGTAGCAAACCTACATTAGATTATTTGTAGGGCTTTGGAATAGGTGTGAAAGATAACTTTCCAAAKCTGCAAACATGCATAGGATCTTGTGTTAGGGAGCGGTGAAATCCAATTGCTACATTTTGTCCTAGGAATCCCTTCTCACACAAGGGTCAATCACGAGGTCGCATTAAGACTGGCAGAGTTACTCACCCTGCTTTGTCGGTCTTGGTGTAGAGATTGCGCGTATTATGGGGGTCACTTGAAGGCATACCCACAATTATGAGTGGAAGTCTTTCAAGTTGATTTCGGGCTAGATACCCTGCCCTTGCACGTGGATCGGACTTTCGACTGTTTCCCCGAGAATCACTGTTGTAGTTGGTAACCTTAGTGGCCTATCTCTTTAGGGTATATACACAAGGTGACTGTGGAGGGGCAAGTCTTCACGGTACCTGGAATCGAAGTTGGCCAGACTCACTTGGGCTCCTTGGAGGGTATACCCACGATTATGTGTGGGAGCTTGCACCAGGGTGTAAATCCGTTAAGTAGGCCGTCAACGTAACTTTTCCACTCACTCTATCTCATCCCCTTCTTACTTTGTTCCCACGATGTTGGATTTCATCACCAACTGGTGTGCTCATTGTGAGAAGGTTTTGTTTGCTTGCTTGCTTACTAAATTTTTAGCATGTGTTGTTTGTTCTCCCTAGCAGAATCTAGGTTGGATCTTTCTGTTTATGGCGTCAGTTCCCAGAATGACCAATGAAGGAACCCCTTTGCCAAGGGAACCCTTTGTTTTTCCTTCTTACGGAAATGTTGGTCCTCCTTACATTGCTACATTGAGCCTTCCAGGTCTCACAATTGGGTTACCGGTATGGTTGTTTTCCACTCCGGTGATCTCGAATGCAGGTGCTTTAGATGTAAGAACACCACCCACACATCAACCTCATGTCAACCTTTCTCCTTCTTCACTCGTCAGGTCTCCTTCTATTTCTCCTTCTTCACCTAGTGAAAGCTCTCAAGAAAGTAGCCATATTGATAAGAAGAAGAAGAAACGAAATGGGAAGAAGAAGAAGAACCAGAAAGAGACCAAGCCTCCAACTACATCAAATGTTGGATCTAAGCAACCAGCTACTGTTAATAGTACTGGGAGTGTTGATAAGGTAGATAAGGTTAAAACGAAGACTCTGAAACCCAAATTCCCTTGCAGTCTTTGTAAGGGTAACCATTTTCTGATTGATTGCCCTGGTATTCCCAAGGTCTTAGAAATGTGGTCTTCCACATCATCGGCCCCTGCTATACATGTTGGTGATGCCATGTCAACTAGTGGCATTAAGGTTGGTAAGAAGAAGACAACTGTTAAATTCCCTTGCATGTTCTGCCAAGGTGATCATTATTCTCACCTTTGTCCTCGCATGGACGAGGCTTCTTCTCTTTTGGAAAAACTTCAACTTCCAAAAGGTTATCGTAAGCTTTCTCCCAACCCATCGTTAGTTGATGGACTGGTCAATCTGATTCCATCCCCAGACAATCTGGTTGATCAGGTGGTCAATCTAGTTTCATCCTCGGTTTAACCACTCACCAAACTAATTGATCCAGTTCTGTCATCGATCATCCCCACTTTTCATCTGGAAAGTAAAACCCAAGTGACTAATCAAGTCCCTTCATTGGTCAGTCCCACCCTTCATCCGAAGAGTGTCAAAGTGGTCAACCCGAATCCGCCATCAGTCGATCCCACTCCTCCTTTGAGAAGTGTCAAAGTGGTTTCTTTGGTTACTTCATCGGTAAATCCCACTCCTCCTCTGACGAGTGCTAAAGTGATTTATCTAGTTCCTTCCTCAGTCAATCCCACCCTTCATATGGAGAGTGTCAAAGTGGTCAATCTGATTCTATCATCGATTGATCCCACTCCTCCTCTGACGAGTGCCAAATTGGTTGCTCCGGTGACTTCATCGGTCAATCCCACTCCTCCTCTGATGAGTGCCAAAGTGGTTTCTTCGGTTACTTTATTGGTCAGCCCCACTCTTCATCTACAGAGTGAACCCAAAGTGATTGATCCAATCCCTTCATTGGTTAGTCCCACCCTTCATCTGAAGAGTGTCAAAGTGGTTTCTCCGGTTAGATCATCGGTCAATCCCACTCTTCCTATGAAGAGTGCCAAGGTGGTCGATTTGATCTCATCATCGATCGATCCTACTCTCCCGTTAGAGAGTAAACCCGATTATGCCCACATTTTTCTCGTTGAAATAGGATCTACCGTGTCGGGGGGCATTCCTCCTTCTCCTGCGAAAACTCCTCCAAGTAATGAGGCCATCCTTTTTTATTGGGGTCTGCTAACTGGACCTCGTCTTCCCTCTCACATGCCTTTCAAGATTACAGTAAATGTTTGTGGTCGGGGCATTCCTCATACATTGATAGATGAAGGTTCATCCCTTAGTATTTTGTCCTCTATTACTTGGAAAGTTTTGGGTTATCATAAGCTTGTGTCGGTTTCCCAGACTTTGTTCTCTTTTAACAGAAGAACCAGTCACCCTTTAGGGATACTTCCTCAGTTTCATGTAACTTTGGGAGGGAAAATTGTCTTCATTGATGTTATGGTAGTCCAAGACCCCTTGGATTTCGATTTACTCCTTGGGCAAGATTATGTCTATGCCATGAAAGCTATTGTATCCACTCTTTTTCGTGTGATATCTTTCCCGTACGATGGAAGAATGGTAACTATTGATCAACTGTCATTTGTTGGCCATGACTTGACCATCAACCCAATGACCTCCCTGAACAGGTCTTATATGCAGTCAGTATCACCCCTACCACAGGTCAATTATTTGGCGTTGTCTCCCATGACTTCAACTTCTGATGATTTGGATCCGATAGTTGACATGGTGATCTCTTCGGTAGGGCTATTGGAGTCGGATCTCCTTACCCCTGGTGAGACCCTCGACATGTGTTCCTTTCGGAGCATTCTTCTTCCATCCAACGAAGATCTCTTGGAAGCCATGATCGAGTTTTGTCCCTTGACATGTTTTCCTTCCATAGAATTATCCTCTTGGAAGCCATGATCAAGAAGAGCACACGAGCATAGTTTCACTTCTGTGTAGCAATCTCGTTAAAAAATGAAACATAAGCTACGAGCATAGTTTCTCTTCTTTATGGCAATCTCGTTAAAAAATGAAACAGAAGCTACGAGCATAGTTTCTCTTCTTTGTAGAAATCTCGTTAAAAAATGAAACAGAGGTCTTGAGCATAGTTTTTTCCTCTCTGTAACAAGCTCGTTAAAAAATGAAACAGAAATCTAGGGATTGAACCTGGATCCTTGAGCATAGTTCTTTTCATGTGTCAAGCTCGTTAAAAAATGAAACAGTCACCTCTCCTGTCAGGTCAAGTCTTTCGCCAGATCTCGTAGATGTCGAGTCGAGTCTTTCATTAGCTCTTGTATTTGAACCTTCATTTCATCCACCTGTATCCTTTTTCTCCATCTAGTATAGAAATTGGTGACAACCTCAAAGTCGGTGAATGATTTGAAGCTTGGGGGGCATGTCTCCGGCCTTTTGATGATCATTTTGGATTAATGTCACTAGCTTTTCAAGATGGGAGCATACCGAGCTTACTCTTTGTTCCTTCTCGTGCTCGTAAATACATGAGAATATAACCGAGTAGAATTTTATCACTTTTTAGGACTTGTAAAGGTTATACAAAAAAGGAACCCCCTGGAGTCTCCTTTAATCTCTTTTCAGACTCTCTAAACATGAAAATATTGTCAATTGATCTTGCTTCCTTTCACACTCGTTAAAAGGTTTGAAAGGGCGTCTTTCGAGTGATAATTTATCTCTT
>SNQJ01S0062364.1:0-11504 GCA_010110895.2 Picea sitchensis
TTTTTCTTTTAGTAACTTGGAGTCTATTGGGTATAGAAATTGGTGATAGGAGATAGGTGGGTGGATGCAACAAAGCTTAGGGGGCATGTATCTAGCCTCTGGAACTCATGTTGTAGTTAATCCACTAGCTTCTCAATATGGGGGGAAATTACCAACCAACCATAGGTATCACCTGAAACCTTTGGACGTTACGTTGGGAACTTTCGAGCATAGTTTATGTTCCTATTTCAATCTTGTGTAAAAATTAAACCAATACCGAGCTTAGTCTTTGTTCTTTCTCGTGCTTTTAAATACATGAGAATAAGTTATCGATATTAGTCTTTGTTCTTTCTTGTTCTCGTAAATCCATGAGAATATATTATCAGCTGGACTTTTATCACATTTTTCGGACTTGTAAAAGTTTTACAAAAAAATAACTTATTGGAGTCTCCTTTAAGTTTTTTTTAGACTCTCTAAACATGAAAATATTGTTGAGTTAATTTGATTCCTTTCACACTCCTTAAAAAGGATTTGAAAGGGTGTCTTTCAATGTTTAGTTTATCTCATTTTTGTCTTTAAAAGACTATCTTAGAAAACAAGAACCTCATTACGAAGATCTCTTTAATCTCTTTTCAAATTCTTTAAAATTGAAAAGATTATCGAGTGATCTGGTTGTCTTTGACAGAGTCTTCTTTAAGTTATTTTCAGACTCTCTAAACGTGAAAAACCATTGATTTTACCTTCTTTGGAGTCATAAAAATAAATGAATGGCCCATCAAGGAGAAAACCACTCCTTCTTCAGGTTTATTAAACATGTGAAGATGAACTCATATAAGATGAGCTACACTGGGAATCTGCTATCCTCCTCAAGCCTGCTAAAAAATAAAGAGGTACTTGCCTATCTTGGTGGCGAGGGAATTTGGGAAGTAGGTCAAGTTTTTGCACCATTATGGCAGTTTTTTAGTCATCCTTCAACATGGCACCTATATGAATCTTCTTATAGTTGGATAATCCACTTGTCTCCGAGTCATACCAATTCCATGAGTCATTATACTCCTTTGAACCATTTGAAGAGTTTCATTGTACTTTTTCATCCCAGTCAAAAAGTCCTTATGGTCACACCATGTTTTGTTCTGCGATTTTCACATTATGTTTGGATACATGCCTCAAGTAAATGATTCCAAGTCAATGTTGTTGTGGTTATAATTTTAATTCAATGTCGCCAAGTCACTTGTTGTGCAACAAATGTTAAAGGGAATATTTTCAGCCTTACAACCATTATGAAACATTTCATAACCATGTCAGTATATCCTCGTCTGATTCATCCTCTCAAATAAGTATCCTAATCTGCTTCATGCCAATGATGAGGGATACATCTTTTCCCTCCTTCGATGAGTCTATTCCTGTAAACTTTAACTCATTATTTAGTAATTAGAGTTAGAAACAGGTCGGTACCTAGGGATGCCCATGCCCCAATGGTAGGTATCCTCACTTTTAATAGTGGGTTTACATCATTTACCTCTAATCGAATTATTCCAAAAATTTTAGACTTCAATTACTCTATTCACATTTACTGGAATGTACAGGGGTATCTTGGGAATCATTGTCATTATTGGTGATCTCCCTCACACTTGTTAATGGTATAGATTAATGATTGGTAAACAAGTGATTTATGCTATGTTCAACATAAGAACATGTATTTGCATGGTTATAATCATACCAATTCGATATTGGGATGAAGACCCTAGGAAATTTTCAGGCACCTACCAGTGTTATGTGCCTAACCCAGGTTCTGATGGAGATAGGTTTTATACATTGTTACATAGATCCACATTGTATTGGTTTGTGGCTATGTTGTTTTATCATGTTGTAGCTCCACTGTGTAAAAAATTGTGGCTACATTATGATCAAGTCATGGAGACATGGATCCACATTGTATATTTGGTGGACATATCCTTAGTTTGTACTCTCATGGATCCACAGTGTATTGGTCAGTGACCATGCTTTGATACAGATTATTCCAAGTATGGGTATGCCTACCTAATGGATGGTATATGTATATTGATGTGTGTTTGCTTGATTTTTCAACAGCTCTTCAAACTTCAGTCTCTTGGTCACACCAATTGTGAAAAGTGTATTAGATTATTTTTATCAATATTTGTTCAACTTACTTCCATTCCATGATAAGGAATATTCATGATAAAAAATATGAAACTAAATCTCTACTCAATCCATACAAATCCTCAACTATATCCTCCATTTAGACCTGTTGGTTGGACCCCTCGAATGGTATATAACTAGGGCCATCCATGGACTGTAGGGAGGACCAGACTAGGTATAAAATTTCTCATCTTATGAAAAACTTAGGAGAATGATGTTAAGAGAGATGATTTGTTGATCTTGGGAGAAGGTCTTGAAAGTGTGATCAAGGGATGAAGTAGGGATCTTGGAGGACTGCAATTGCACCCAATTGTTGTAAGTGTTTCATGTTCCTATTAATAACATAACTTGCCCTATTTCTCTAAAATCATATTGTTCTCATCTTCATTTTGTTTACTTATCTTTAAGTTAGCATAAGTAGAGTTACTATTATATAACGATTGATAGTAGTAGGAGAGTTTTTCTTTGTTCTTTGTGAATCGTCTCCACTTTGGAGCTTTGGATTGGAGCTCGACTACTAGAGCAATGAGGACGAACTTTACAAATATGGTACATAATCCTTCTTTCATTCTCTTCTTTAAAATATTTTAAAAAAAGATAGAATATATGGTAATGAGAATGTTAGGATGCATTTGTTGTTAACTGTCTAGTTGAGGGAAACCAATCTAGGGGAACTCAACCTATTTGCAGTGGGAGAATTCACACCACATTAGGGAAATTCCAACCCAAATCCTCTCATAAATATGGGGATTTCAATCTATTTAAAACTTTTCCCCAAATCCATCGCGGATCAAAAATCCATAACAACAAATTTTACCAAAAATGAATTGATCCTAGCCCATACAAGCCCGATGTTTGAACCAGAAGATATGAAAATAGATTGTAATGTACCCAACCACCAAGCTTAGTCCTGTTACTACAAAAATGTCTTAGCACAACTTGATACCATTTAAAAATATACATGCAAAGAACATTCCAAATAACTCATGCAACTACATCATAATAAAAACATACGAATGTAACTTTTCAAGAAAATAGAAAACACACAACATTCACATGAATGATTTTCATACTGGAATAAAAAAAATAAAAAAATCATAACACTTTTTTGTCAATAATTAACCAAATTATTGCATACAAAGGATGAACCTTGCATCCATAGGCACTGTGTTTCATTTTCTTTCAATAACAGGACACCCCCAAGTTGAGGCTATGAGTCCCCATTCCCAAGGTGATAAATCCCTCTTGGATATCCACTCACCACACACAATAGCCCACAAATCGAGGTTCTTATCCAACTATAGTTCCAATCCTCCAGCTCACTTCTCTGTAACCTACACAATCTAAGGAATGTACCCACTTCATTACTCATAATCCCTCTGGATGTACCATTTGTTTGTTTGGGCTTCCAGTTCACTCAAATGGATGGAAATATCTCAGTTGGGGACTCCATGAACTCTCAGTTTCTTCAGGAGTGCTAAAAACAACCTTCTCGAGGCTCTTGAGCCATTTCCTCAATAGGAAAATGAAATACAAACTTGCAACCTACTTTATAGGAACAAAGGCCTCTTTCTTAGCATAAAACACAACCAAACTATGGTTTCCTTCAAACACAACATGGTTGGTTCTCTTCCCATCACTTCACACCTCTCTTGTTGTTATATTCCAAAAATTCCACATATATGCATCCACGACATTAGCCCATCCATTTGCATCCTTTTCCAAATCTTACTACTGAGGTTTAATTTTAAAAACAAAATTTTGGATAATGTACACATTCTACTGCACTACTAGCCTGCATACATATCTCTGTTGCATGTTATGCCACTTGAATACATACACCTGTTGCATTCTACTTAGCCCACTTTTACCTCCAAAAAATAAAAAATATATAAAAGTGCACGTATTTCGGTGCAATTTACGGGCTATGGATGGTTTCCTACCCATTATACCAATTATAGCCCGTCCCAGAACCAAATAACCATATTTTTCTCATATAAAAATAGGTCTAGGGGAGTCATTTAGACATATGAATAAGAGAATAAGAAAACTCTACCAAAATCCTTTCCCTCTCATTGCCCAAGTTTTGCATCTTGCTCTAATTTTTATCCTCATCTTTCCCTTCCATCGATTCTCCCTATACATCCCTTCCTTTGTTGTGGTTATACTTTTAATTCAATGCCTCCAAGTCACTTGTCGTGCTGCAAATGTTAAAGGGAATATTTTCATCCTTACAACCATTATGCAATATCTCATACCCATGTCATTCTATCCTCGTCTAATTCATCATCTCAAATCACTATCCTAATCTGCTCCATGTCGATGATGAGGGATACATCTTGGCTGTCCTTCGACGAGTCTATTCTTGTCGACTTCAACTCATTATCTAGGAATTAGACTTAGAAACCAGTCTATACTTTGGAATTCCCATGCCTCAATGGTAGGTATCCTCACTTTTAACAGTAGGTTTACATCATTAACCTCTGATCGAATGATTCCAAAAATGTTCGACTTCAATTCATCTATTCACATTCATTGTAATGTACTGGGGTACCTTGGGAATCATTTTCATTATTGGTGATATCCATCACACCTATTAATGGTATACATTAATGATCAGTAAACAAGTGATTTCTACCATGTTTGACATAAGCACATGTATTCACATGGTTAGAATCATACCAATTCGAGATTGGGATGAAGACCCTCGGAACTTTTCAGGCACCTACCAATGTTATGTGCCTAACCCAGGTTGCTATGGAGATAATTTGTATTCATTGTTACATAAATCCACATTGTATTGGTTCATGGTTATGTTGTTTTATCATGTTGTAGCTCCACTGTGTAAAATATCATGGCTACATTCTGATCAAGTCATGGAGATATGGATACACATTGTATATTTGATGGCCATATCCTTAGTATGTACTCTCATGGATCTACAGTGTATTGGTTAGCGACCATGATTTGATACAGATTATTGTATGGGTATGCCTACCTTAGGGATGGTATATGTATATTGATGCGTGTTTGCTTGATTTTTCAATAGTTCTTCCGACTTCAATCTCTTGAGCACACAAATTGTGAAGAGTATTTCATCCATTTATTTTTCTTCTTTGATCTTAGACTTTGGGGGGCATATTTTATATGTCGTTTTGTCATACCTAGCTAAGTGTTGCATTTCACTTTGCAAAGTGTCGTACTGCAAACATCTCACCCTAAGTGTTGTGGTTGAAATGGAACAATGTCATGGTATAAGTGTCGCACTTTCCCAAGTATTACAACCTTGTTACCATGTAAAAATCACATGCCATGATCCCTTGTGAAGTGATAGGAAGAAAAACATCATTTGAGGGTCAAAATATCACTTTCCCCCTTGTCTTTCTTAATTTGTTTGACCATGGACGCCCCCTTCCCCACTCTGAGGGATAATCCATCTCCTTGAAATAGTATTAGAGGATCATATTGGATGCTCTATATACCTCTATGGGGGATCATACATGCATATTTGGTCAAATCCCATGAATCTAGGGACATATTTCGAGAAGGATCTCGGTGGATTAGATTGTTTTTATCAATATTTGTTCGAATTCCTTCCATTCCATGATAAGGAATATTCATGATAAAAAAAATGAAACTAAATATCTAATAAATCCATAAAAATCCTCAACTATATCGTCCATTTAGACCTGTTGGTTGGACCCCTCGAATGATATATAACCAGGGCCATCCATGGCTTGGGGGGAGGGTCAGACTAGGTATAAAATTGTTGATCTTATGAGAAACTTAGGAGAAGGATGTTAATAGAGATAATTTGTTGATCTTGGGAGAAGGTCTTGAAAGTGTGATCAAGGGATGAAGAAGGGAGCTTGGAGGACTATAACTGCACCCAATGGTTGTAAGTGTTTCATGTTCCTATTAATAACATAACTTTCCCTATTTCTCTAAAATCATCTTGTTCTCATCTTCATTATGTTTACTTATGTTTAAGTTATCATAAGTAGAGTTACTATTATCTAACGATTGATAGTAGTAGGAGAGTTTTTCTTTGTTCTTTGTGAATCATATCCACTTTGGAGCTTTGGATTGGATCTCGACTACTAGAGCAATGAGGACGAACTTCATAGATAAACTACATATTCATTCTTTCATTCTCTTCTTTAAACTCTTTTAAAAAAAGATAGAATAGATGGTAATGAGAATGTTAGGATGCATTTGTTGCTAACTATCTAGTTGAAGGAAACCCATCTAGGGGAACTCAGCCTATCCGTAGTGGGAGAAATCACACCACATGAGGGAAATTCCAACCCAAATCCTCTCATAAATATGGGGATTTCAATCTATTTAAAAATTCTCCCCAAATCCATCGCGGATCAAAAATCCATAACAACAAATGTTACCAAAAATGCGTTGATCCTAGCCCATACAAGCTCGATGTTTGAACCAAGAGATGTGATAATAGATTGTAATGTACCCAACATCAAAGATTAGTACTATTACTACAAAATTGACTTAGCGTAACTTGATACCATTTGAAAATATACATGCACACAACATTCCAAATAACTTATGCAACATTTCAAGAAAATAGGAAACACACAACATTCACATGAACCATTTTCATACCAGAATAAAAAAAATAAAAAACAGCAGAATACTTTTCTGTTAATAATTAACCAACTACCTGCATACAAAGGATGAACATTGCATCCATAAGCAGTGTTTTTCATTTTCTTTCAATAACATACCACCCCCAAGTTGAGGCTATGAGTCCCCAACATGGATGATTTTAGGGGCTAAATTTTGCTCATGGGATAATTTTCCATGGTTTTTCCCAAAAAACGATTCACCATTCTAGAAATGATTCGCCCAAATTCTATAGGCTAAAATAATTTTCCCTTGAAAATCACCAAAATGTTATACAAACTATACAAAATCCTTAGAAATTTGAATATTTTTATAAAAATATTGCCAAACATTTATAGTTGGAATATGAAGGATTAGTAAGATTCGCCAAGGTTTCTACATTTTAAAATAAATTTCCATCCTTAAAATCATCCCTGGACCCCAAGGTGATATAACCCTCTTGGCTATGAACTAACCACACACATTAGCCCAAAAATCGAGGTTATCCTTCAACTATAGTTCCAATCCTCCAACTCACTTCCCCGTAACCTAAACAATCCAAGGAATGTACCCCCTTCATTAATCGCAGTCTCTATGGTTGTACCATTTGTTTATCATGGCTTCCAGTGCACTCAATTGGATGAAACTCTCTTAGTTGGGGACTCCATGAACTCTCAGTTTTTTCAGGAGTGCTAAAAACAACCTTCTCGAGGCTCTTGATCCATTTCCTCAATAGGAAAATGCAATACAAACTTGCAACCCGCTTTATAGGAACAAATGCCTCTTTCTTATGATAAAACACAACCAAACCATGGGTTCATTCAAACACAACATGGTTGGTTCTCTTCCTAGAACTTCACTCCTCTCTTGTTGTTATAGTCCAAAAATTACACATCTATGAATCCAATACATTGGACCATCCATTTGCATCCTTTTCCAAATATTACTGTTGAGGTTTAATTTTAAAAACAAATGTTTGGATAATGTATGTGTCCTGTTGCACTATTAACCTGCATACCTATGTGTGTTGAATGCTAGTCCACCCGCATGCATACACCTGTTGCAATCTACTTAGCCCACGTTTACCTCCAAAAAATAAAAAAAATATAAAAGTTCACATATTTCGATGGAGTTTAAGGGCTATGGAGGGTTTCCTATGCATTCTACCCCTTATAGCCCATCCCCAAACCAAATAACCATATTTTTCTCATATAAAAAGAGGTCTAGGGGAGTCATTTAGACATATGAATAAGAGAATAAGCAAACTCTACCAAAATCCTTTCCCTCTCAGTGCCCAAGTTTTGCATCTTGCTCTGAGTTTTATGCTCAACTTTCCCTTCCATCCATTCTCCCTATACATCCCTTCCTTCTTCCCATGATGGCATGTTGGTTGTGAGAATTCTATGTGGGATTGGTGCACTTGAATTCATGACATAGGAGCTCATAATTGGTTTGTAGAGCTGTGTTTGCAAGAAAAGGTTATAACCTTTCATCTTGTATAGGAATAAAAGAGATTATCTTTGTCCCAAAAAAATGTGTACATGTTGTTATCTATTTGATCATTTACGTCCATATTTAGGATTTTAAGTGATTACTAGAGATTGTATATGATGTTATATTGTGTTCTTAGTCTATTGCATGTCAGCTTTGGGAGGAGATCCTTGATATAAGGGGAAACAACAAGTGGAAGAGGTCTACATCAATTGTAAGGACAGATTAGAGATAAGTCAGTCTTTTAAGGAAGTGATCGATCTACCTATTCCTTAGACTCAGTTTAGGGGGGATTTTCCCCATAGCGGAATTGGTGACTCCGTTGGGGAGTATTTCTAAGGTCTCAATGAGACATCTTGGTTTGATTTGATTTTTCATTGTTTCTGAGTGTTGTGAGTCAGGTTGGGTCTTTGGTCACCTTCCAGGTGCTTACCATCTTCCCTTTCCCAAGTTTTATTTCCAAACATTTTCTCCTTTTTTTTGAAAATTTACAGAGGTGTACATGCCATGTCCTCTATACAACATGTGTACATACATGTTCTACATTATACATAGCCCATGTACATACACAACCTAGTTGTGCACAACACACATCGTTGTTCTTTTGGAAAAAAAATTCAAAAAAATTTTCATTTTTCTACAAGAAACTTGTGGTTCCCAGGTCTTCATGAGTTCTAGAAGCTTCTATTGTTTGTTGTTTATACAGTTTCCATACTCATATTGTTTATGAAATAAATAAAAAAAGAAATCCTCTTGTCTCTCTATGCTTCCAAGCAGTTTTTTCTTATTTTTAGCTTGAATTTTAAGAAAAATGAGTTTCCATATTCTACAGTTTCTTTTAGCATCTTTTGTTAGTTTTTCTTTGATTGGAAGAAAAAAAATAAAAATTAGGTTTCTTTCTTTCTTTGCATTTTCTTTTCCATTTTTATTTGAAAAGGAAAAACGAATTAGCATAGGGTTCTATTTTCTTCTCATCTTGAAAGCATTTCAAAAGAAAAATAATAAAGAAAATACTTTAATTTTCTCTTTTGTTTCACTCGAAAGTTGCATTGTGCATTTTGCATGGAAAAGAGAAAATATTGCATCTTTATGTTTGAAGGATTCTTCATTCCTTTTTCTTGAAATTATTTTTCATTTGTAGAATTAGTGTAACGTTTTATTTTCTAGTGTTCTAATTAGTTTATTTTTCACAAGAGTCTGAAACAACATAAGTTTCACTTCTATTCCTTGAGTAAGAAAATCCCCTAAAATGAACATGCTAATCTAAAATATATTAGTAACATTTTTTCCAGGGTTCACCAATAGCTGAGGCTAGGGCATTAGATTAGGCGTGGAGAGGTAAACTCTCCAAGGCCAACCAAAAATTAACTTAGGTGTCTATTCTAGGGTGTGAAAAATAAACATTTTAATTAAGTAATCCAGGAAGCTCCTCTAACACAGGAGTCAAACACGAGGCCGCATGGAGGATGGTGAATGATATATACGCTCTTGATCTCAGCAAAGCATTTGGGAGAAAGTGTATTGGGGGTGAATCCTATAGCATTACTGTCCCAATGTGTGTCAGACCTCTAAGACTCTTAGATATGTACAAGGTAATCTAAGAGTGATTCTGGCCCTATTGCATTTCATGCCTCAAGAGGATATTCAGGATTAGTTACCCTACCCATACACTCACTTGGTTGTTAAATGTACCCCACTAATTTTTGATTACAAGTTTGTTTCCTAGTTGTCATTATATAGGTTGACACACAGATGACTACGAGTGGTGTATCATGGTACCTAAGGAAGACTCTATATTCTCTAGGAGACACCCAAAGGGACCATTGGTCGGAGGTCTAGGTAAGTCCTTCTCCTGGCCAGTTGTTTTCCTTTGTAAATGCTTTGGACGATTAAGACTTCATATTCTTGGGTTGGAAGCATTCAAAAGGGTCATTTTTTTGTTCGTATCCTTTTAGGATTTTCTTCTTAGTAGTTTGATATGTTCTCCCTAGTCTTCCATAATGAGTTAGTCAATAATTTACTTGGGTCTCTGACCTAAGGTGGTAGACCTCCCACTCTATCGTTGGTGAGGACTTTTCGGTCTTCCTCTTAGAAATGTAGAGCCGCCTCCTTATAGGCATATATTTTTATACCACTAATATACCATAGTCAATGTATGAGACTTTTAGAGACTTGAACGATCTCGCAAGGGAAGAAACAATGCATAATATATTCATGGCCAACGTTCTTGATGATAGCAACCAAGGAAACATGTCGCAAGGGGATTCTTGTGCTTTTCCTTTCTATAGAAACATTGGTGTCCCTTTGATGGCCACTTTGTACATTCCTAGGTTGAATGTGGGACTACTGGTTTGGTTGGGTACCATTCGAAATGTACTGAATGCTCTTGACGCTTCTTAATTAAGCACCTTATGTCATGGGCATCATGTTGATGTTCCTTCATCAGGAAAGTCTTCTCCTCCTCCTTATGCTTTCTCTGGTGAAAGTCTAGCTATTAGTAACTGGAAGTCTAAACGAAATAGAAAGAGGAATAATATGAAGAAGAAATCCCCAACCTCTGCGAGTCATGTTGGAGATAGGTCGTAAATATCTACAAGTCACATTAAAGATGGAGACCCATCCTCTGTAATTTATGATGGGGGAAAACACCCAACCTCTACAAGTCATGCTGGGGGAAAACGTCCAGTCACTGCTAGTCATACTGGTGATAGGTCTGTAGCCTCTGTGATTCATGTTATCGACCAATCACCAAGCTCTGCAAGTCATGTTGGAGATGTCCAACCAAACACTGCAAGTCATGTTAGGGGCATCAGTCTCGTCAATGTGAGTCATACAGGTGATATGTAACCATCCATTGCCATTCATGATGGGGGAATTGATTATCTTGAGAAATCTAGATGGATAGGACATAAGACTAAGTTACCTTGTAAGATTTGAAAGGGAGATCACCTTACTCATTTATTCCTTGGCCTTCCAGAGGAACAAAGATTGTGGTCCATGTCTGCAATCTCTTTTCATTCCGAGTCTTCTGAAGTTTCCTCACAGTCTATTCAACTAGTGGTTGAGAAAGTGGTCACACCAATGAAATATTCGATTGATCCCACCCTTCTCTATGAGAGTGTTGAGTCTACTAAATTGGTCACACCGATGCAATATTTGGTTGATCCCACTCTTCTGATGGGGAGTGATGTGTCTATCGACTATGTTTTTAGCATTTCCAATTTAGTACTTTTAGAACAAGGGGACAT
>SNQJ01S0062364.1:14536-32624 GCA_010110895.2 Picea sitchensis
TCTAGTCAATGAAGGCTTAAAAAACCTTGAAGGGTCATCACTTGCAATCCAGAATGCATATCTAGTCATTGGAAAACCCTCGTCGAACCAAAGTCAATAGGACCCTATTTATAGGGATTTGAGGTGATTGAGAAAAGAAAAAATTGGATGTCCCATCCATTAAAAAGGTACTTAGGGATTGAATGTGTGATAGAGTGGTATCAAAGAGAGAAACAACACTTGGCCTGATAGGGCTCATGGACGAGTTGCATAAAAAATCTTATTAGAGAACTTTCTAGGGGTAACACCCTATCTTACCCCATTCATACGAAGCTTATTTAAGCCACTACTGAAGAGAGTAATGAAACTTTCTACTTTTGTTATATATTTTGAAAATGTGAACTATGTGTTTCTAGTGTTCCAAGTAAAGAAGTTGACTTCACCTTACAAATTCTATGTATTTTTTATAAACTAGTAGATAATTCACTAACAGTAAATTTTTCGCCAGCACTCAAGCAGTCAATGGACAACAGGGAAACTACAATGTAAAGGATCAAAAAACACCATGCATTGGGGGAAATATCCCACAATATAGAAGAAAAATCTAATGAGAGGAGGGCGGTGGAAACCCCTCCATATTTGGCCGAAACTGTAATAATCCTCATGGCAGACTTACAGAGTTGTAAGGCTGACAATGAAAGGATGATAAAAGAACAGGAAAAACAAATTGAAATTAATGCAGTCCTACTGCAAAGCTTATTAGATATACAGAGGCAGTTGCAACATGGACCAAAATCTATTCATGTGGACATACATCATACTAAGAAAACCCAAATTCCACCTAAGATACAAAAGCTTGGTCATGAAAGTGGCCACACAAGGAGGAGCACCTCAAAGAAGGCCCAACATGGAGCCAAGAGACATTCAACGAGAGAAACCTCTGGTGAGGAAATTGACAACTCCAAGGAATATTCTAGTAGTGAGACTAGTTCACATTCCCTAAGGAAAAGAAAGAAGAGGAAACATTCCAAAAGCCATGATCCTAAGGAGTTTAAGAAATCCAAACCACCCACTTTCAATGGACAAATTAAAAAGGGGGAAGAAGAAGAAGTTTGGCTACTTGGATTGAAGAAGTACTTCAGAGTCCATAAATACTCTAAAAACTTAAAGGCCTGAATAACCATTTTCAACTTGAATGGAAAGGCCTCCATTTGGTGAGAGAACCTTAGGAATGTGAAAGGAATCCATGATAATGTCTTTTCAAGGAAACAATTTGAGAAATACTTCAAGAAGAAGTATACGTCAAAAAAGTACTTTGATGGGAAGACGACAGAGTTATACAAACTCAAGCTAGGACAACTAACAATAGATCAATATATCAACAAATTGCTTGAGCTGATGAGGTATGTTCCCTACATAAAGGATGAAAAGGTAAAGATGCAATGATTTATTAGTGGGCTTCCTCAGTCCTTCCAGGACAAAATTGAATTTGATGAGCCAAAAACTTTAGAAGACATTATATGAAAGGCAAGGTACTGCTATGTGAAATTCAAGAATAAGGAAGAACCTCGTCAGGACTCAAAGAAGAAAAGTAATTTGGGATACAAGAAGAAGCGGTTTAAATCCTCAAGATTTAAGAATAATTGGAAAATTTCTAAGATGATCCTTCCTACTAAAAGTGTATATAAACAAAATTTTCCATCTCAGAGTGGTAATAATCCGTTTGGAGTAGCCCCAAGTAAGACTAATGATACCAACATAGAACCCTTGAAATGTTAGGGTTGTGGAAAGAACATCTGCTAAAGGACTTCCCACATAGGAAACAAGACAATAGAAGGGTCTACAACATTCAGGTGGCTACCAAAGGAAATGATGTGACTAGGAGCATGGAATAAATTTATGCAACCTTGGATAATAGACAAGTTAACCAACAAGATTCAGTTGTGGAGATGGAAGGTATGATTTCCAACCATCTAATTTCCATTTTAATTGACCCTGGTTCTAATATGAGTTATGTTTCTCCTAAAACTATTGAGAAATGCAAATTGTAGCAAGTAAAATATGCCAAATCATGGCTGGTACAACTAGCCATAGGAACAAAAAGAAATATAACGGAGGGCATACATCATGCTAATTCACTATGAATGGATTACCAACCCAAGCAACCCTAAAAATTATCCCTTTAGGATCTTATGACCTACTAATTGGGATGGACTAGTGATCCAAATTATTTTTGGAACGAAATGAAAGAAAATATATTACAATGAAATACTCATGAAAATTTCCAAAAACAGAGAAATACAACAATACTTGATTTCTATTAATGAAAGAATTATAAAGAGACTGTAAAAATACAGAGTGCAAGACTTGCTAGAATGGTGGAAACTTTATCTCTGAGAAGATATGTGACAACTACGCTCATTCACAAGAAGATGATTACAGTGAGGCTCTAAAGGCCTTTTTATGATAAACATGAATGCCAAAACCCTAGACATCCAAAAAATTAAACCTAGGAGATGAAATGACAAAATTCATATGGGCCCCATTTAGGTAAGTTAGTACAGTAAGTTCCTGAGGTCATAAAGTTTGCATACGATCTCCGTTTTAGGCACGTGATAGCCCGTTGGAAAGGTATTTTCATGAACTACGTATTATGTTATCAAACTCTAACTATGTCTACATTTTGATTGTGGAGATCCAAAAAGACACTATTTAGGGCTCCAAAACGGCCCTGGAAGTACAACAAGATGTGATGACATAAAAACATACAAAATAATCCATTTGGATTAGGTGGGAGGCCACCTGTATCCACTTGGAATATGTATAGGGCTTCATACATCCCTAAAAGTGTAGAAACCACAATTACAAAGAATTACAGAAGAACATGTTGCACTAAAAACTGAAAAGAGGAGCCAGTTGGAATAGGTGGGTGGACACCAATATCAACCTAGATCAATCCTCCCCCCTCAATAATAAATGGTATCCAGTGTGTTGAGTGCCCAGGGAAGAGGGGAAACAATTTTATGAATCTAACACTTGGTGAGTTGTGTGCCTTGTTGGAGACGTTGTGCTTCTTGGCTTGAGGAAGACTGTCACAAACCTGTTGTTGGAGGGGTTGAATCTGTTCCAACAACCTGTTGTCTCTGGATTGGATGGGGCATTGTGTAGTAACCATTGTAGGTGAAGAAAAAATATTATATGTCTCTTCGACAATATATTTTTGTTGGATAGAAGGTTTTGAGGCTGTAGTGGTTGTAGCGGTCTTTTGTGCATCCTTTGAATAGACTATGAAGAGGATAAATTTTGTAGTATGAGAGATTACCTTGTGTTTTTTTTTGGTGAAGCAGTAGTCAGAACTACCTCTGGTATCATGTAGAGATGACCTCCCAGAGTAATAATGACACTACATGCTCTACACAATGATGTTTCCGCATATATGGTTATGCCAAAACAACATCACAAACATCAAGAGGGGAAATATCACACACTACCTCATCCTTGAAGGGATGGATTCCCTAGGACATGTGACACTATTGGTTGACGCGAAGATCTCGTACCTCATGAATCCACCTGATGTTGTATGGTTGTGGGTGTGGTGTTGTCGACAACCCTAATTGTTTCACGACCTTAGATGAGATGAGGTTTTTCTGGTTGTCTTTATCAGCAATGAAATGGAATCGGGTCCCCTTCAACCACATCTATGAATGGAAGAGATGCTCCCCCTCTTCAATATCTACTGGTTCTTCTAGCTGAATTGTTTTGGTCATGACAATAGCAGTGGGGTTTGTGTCGATGATCTATCTATTTTCAATATTTTCTGGATCAGATTATGAATTAGGGTTCAGGTCTTTGTCTTTGACCTCAACCACTAATGAGTGTTTCAAGTGACATTCATCGGTGTTGTGCCAGGAGATTTTGTGGAAGTCACACCACTTCCCAATGTCATTCTTTGTCTTTACTTTACCCTTTTTGTCCCGTGTCTTGGAATGGTTGTCTAGAGGCTATGGGTTAGGGTTCTCTTTATTGTTCTTTGGCTGTTGCATATTTGTAGACGTGAATTCCCATTTGTTTCGATGCCTAAATTTATTCTTGATTTTGATATCATATCAATATCCATCTCCCAATGATGAGATGTTTAGGAAATCCATTTTGGTTTGG
Source organism: Picea sitchensis (assembly GCA_010110895.2). NCBI lineage: Eukaryota > Viridiplantae > Streptophyta > Pinopsida > Pinales > Pinaceae > Picea > Picea sitchensis. The sequence goes on from SNQJ01S0062364.1 coordinate 18,674, forward strand.
ATGTACCTATGTGGAGCTCCACGATATTTTAGAACTAGATGTTGCTCAGAGTATTTGATAGCCAGCTTGGTGCGCAAGGCATGGAGATAATTTGTGAACTCTGACATTGTTTGGCTCTTCTCTTGTTGTAGTGTGGTCCATCTCATGTACTGGTCTTCATAGTTATCAATAGGATAGTATTGTTCTTTGACCACATCCAAAAAAAAATCCTAGGTGGGTTCAACCCCATATATTCCAGATTTCTCTGTGGAACTTTTCTCCCATTAAGTTTCCCACCAATGTTTGACACAGGGGAGAGCCTTGAGGAGTGTGAATGTGATCTTTTCCCTGTTGAAATTTGTTTGAATAGGGAAATAAACTTCTAATATATTTAACCATTTTTCTAGGGATTCTGCATCTATCTGACCTCCAAATAAGAGAATATCAAAATTAACTTGTACCTTGAAGGTAGAGGTTCCTCCAAAATGGTCGATTGATGAAGATTAACATGTTGCTATCGGCAGGCGTTGAAGGATGTGTGAAAAATTCTCCATCACTTCATCCCTCTATCGTGCGAGAGATTTCTCAAGGAACAGGTTAATAGAATCCTTTTTTCCACCATTTTTCTTTTCTGTCACCATCGAGGGTTTCCTAGGAATGCGAGAGTGATTTTCCTCAAGGGAGACAAACTCGAGACCCAACTGGCTATACTTAGACCTCGTCGAGGACATGTGCTGAAAAATGATCAAGAGAAGCCTCCTCTGATACCACTGATCCAGATTGTTTTTGGAATGAAATGAAAGCAGAGATATCATAATTTAATACTCATGAAAATTTCCAGAAACAGAGAAATACAACAATACTTGATTTCTATTAATGAAAGAATTGTAAAGAGACTATCCAAATACAGAGTGCAAGACTCACTAGAATGGTGGCAGCTTTATCTCTGAGAAGAGATGTGATGGCTACACTCATTCGCAAGAAGATTATTACAATGAGGCTTGGAGGAATTTTTATGATAAACATGAGTGTCAAAACCTTAAACATCCAAAAACCTAACCCTAGGAGATGAAATGCCAAAAGTCATGTGGGCCCAATTTGGGTAAGTTAGTATATTAACTTCCCATGGTCATAACTTTTTCATATGATCTTTGTTTTAGGCATGTGATATCCCGTTGGAAATTTATTTTCGTGAACTATGAACTAGGCCAATGAGCTCTGACTCTGTCTACAGTTTGGTAGTGGAAAGACAAACAAACATTGTTTAGGGCCCCAAAATGACCTAGGAAGTACAATAAGATGTGCTCACATAAAAACATACAAAATAAGATAGTTGGATTAGGTGGGAGGCCACCAATATCCACCTAGAATATGTGTAGGGCTTCAGAAAACCCCAGAAGAGTAAAAACCACAATTATAAATAAGTACAGTAGAACGTGCTGCACTAAAAACTGAAAAGATGAGCCAGTTGGAATAGGTGGGTGGCCACCAATATCCACCTGGATCAACTGGTTGGCTACCCAAAAAACCAAGTTGGACTGATACAACAAAACTTTGGAGTGTGAAGATGAAGAAGGGAGAAAAATAACCCTACAAGGAATTCTAAATCTTGTCTCAGTGAGACAAATATCATCCCTTCAAGTGAAAAATTATTGCAGAAAAGGATGTCCCTTGTATGAAATACAAGTGTTGATCTTTGTTGATAACAATAAACCAAGAATAGATGACCATGCCATAATAAGAGAGTATAAGGATATGTTTCTAGAAGAGGTACTAGGCCTACCTCCAAGAAGAGATATTGATTTTTCAATAGAACTTGTACCCAGAGCAGTGCCAATATCTATAGAACCCTATAGACTGAGCACACTAGATCTAGTTGAGATCAAACTACAACTAAAGGAGATGTTGAACAAAGGTTACACTAGGACTAGTGTGTCTCCTTAGGGAGCACCAACTTTTTTTGTGAATAAGAATGATACCACATGCAGGTTGTTCATAGACTATATACAACTCAATAAAATGACCATTAAGAATAAGTATCCTTTTCCAAGGATCAATGACTTGTTTGACCAATTAAGGGGTGCTACAATTTCCTCTAAGATTGACTTGAGGTATGGATACCATCAAGTCCAAATTAAGGATGAAGACATCCACAAAACAACCTTTAGGACAAGAAAAGGGCAATACAAATTTGTGGTGGTGCCATTTCGGCTTACCAATGCATGAACAACTTTTATGTGCTTAATGAATAATGTACTAAGTAAGCTCTTAGACATATTTGTGTTGGTTTTCATTGATGTTATCCTAATCTATTCTAAGAATATGGAATAGCATGAACAACATATCAAGTTAGTGCTTCAAGTGCTAAGAGAACATCAACTCTATGCTAATTTTAGTAAGTGTAATTTTTTCCAAAAACAAGTCCATTACTTAGGCCATGTTATTTCTAAAGGAGTGACAATTTACCTTGACAAGATCAAATCCATTATGGATTGGCCTACCCTAAAATATGCATATGATATAATATCCTTTATGGGCCTAGAAGGATACTATAGAAGGTTCATAAAGGGATTTTGCAAGATTGGTTGCCCAATCACCTCCCTTCAGAAAAAGGAAGTTGAATTCATTTGGACATAAGAATGTGAAGAGAGATTCCAAGAGATGAAATACCTTCTAACTAATTCACCTATGTTGATTATTGCAGACCAAAACAAGGAATTCCTTCTTTTTACATATGCCTACAAGGAAGGGCTCGAAGGAGTCGTTATGCAAGGATGACATGTGATTTGCTACGAATCCAAAAAATCGAATGAGCATGAAATCAATTATGTGACCCATGATTTGTAATTAGTTTCCATAGTATATGCTTTAAAAATGTGGAGGCATTATCTAATAGGTAGAATATTTTTTCTTGTGACGGACCATAATGGGTTGAGATATTTGTTTGATCAACCAAAACTCAATGCTAGACAAGCTAGGTGGATGGATCTCCTCAGTGAGTTTGATTTTGAAATCAAACATATTAAATGAAAATAAAATAGGGTGGCTAATGCCCTAAGTAGAAGTATGCAAGTGATTCACTTTGCAGTTGTAAGCTCTTGTGAAATGAACGTTAAGGAGAGAGTCAAAAGTGCACAAGAAACAAATGCATTTTTCAAGACAGTGAAATCATACCTAGAGCTAGAGTCCACAGGGCTGAAGTATGAGGGCTATCAAATGTTGAATGATGGCCTACTAACTTACAAAGGTAGGTGGTATATTCCAAATTGTGATGACTTGAAGAGGTTCATAATTAATGAACTACATAAAAGGCCATATATTGGTCAGCCTGGTTATCAAAAAATGATCACAACCAGGAGGAAAATGTTTTATTGGCCTAGACTGAAAAATGACATAGATGATTATTAAACTAAATGTCTATAATGAAAACAAGTTAAAGAATAACACCAAAATATGGTAGGGTTGTTGCAACCCCTACCAATCCCAGAATGGAAATGGGAAACCATCTCCATGGATTTCATCACAGGGTTGCCAAAATAAAGCAAGAAGAATGACACCATTATGGTAGTTGTGGAAAAACTGAGGAAGGATTCCCACTTTATTCCCCTCAAATCAACTTTCAAAGCAATAGATATTGCCAGTATTTTCATGCAATAAATATTTAGACTGCATGGCATGCCCAAGGAAATCATATTCGACAGAGATACAAAATTTACTTCAAATTTTTGGAAATATCTGTTTGTTGGCTTTGAAACTAGATTTCTATTTATTACAACGTATGACCCTCAAACTGATGGGAAGACAGAGAGGGTAAACTAAGTATTAGAAGACATGTTAAGGATGCATGTAATGCATCAACCCAAGAAGTTGGAAGACTACCTACCACTAGTAGAGTTTGCTTATAACAATGGCTATCAAGATTCATTGAAGATGATCCCTTTTGAGGCACTGTATGGTAGACAATGCAATATTTCAATCAGTTGGAATAACCCAATAGATAGAATTACACTCAGTCCATATTTTCTAAAGGAAATGGATCAATAATTAGTTCAAATAAAACAAAATCTGAAAATGGATTAGGATAGATAGAAAAACTATGCAGATAGAAAAAAGACTCCTAGAGAGTTCAAAGCAGGGGATCATGTGTATATCTGAGTTAGGCCCAAGAAAAGTTCCTTGAGAATGGGAGATTATGCCAATTTGGCACCTTGATATTCTATACCCTTTGAAATTTTGGATAGAGTGGAACCTGTAGCATATATACTAGAACTTCCTCCCATAGTGAAGGCACATAATGTTTTCCATGTTTCGTTACTGAAGAAATATGTACATAATTCTAATCATATAATTGATTGTTCTGTGATTCAAGTGTAACCAAAGGGAGAATTCCTATAAGAGCCATAATGCATAATAGATATAGGAGAGAAATCACACTCATGAACAAAACCATTGCACAAGTCAAGGTGCAGTGGAAACACTTTGGTCCAAATGAAGCTACATGGAAAATGGAGGATGCCATGAAACTTCCATACCCATTCTTGTTTACTTCTATACACACAGAGCACATCGGCAGGTATAACATCGAGGATGATGTTTCGTTAAAGGGGGGGATTGTAATACCCCTTTTTCCCTCGGCTTGTAAATATAACTATCACATGCTAAAAGACTATGGGTAGACTAAATATGTGTGCTTGTTGGAATGTATGAACCTTTTTGTTATAAAAGGTAATGTGTTTGTGTGTGTGTGTGTGTGTGTGTGTGTGTATTGTTACTAAATAAAATGGAAAGTGTTGCATAATTGTTGAAGGGGTTTTCCAAGTTCGATCATGATGCATGAGAGAGATGGTGAGGGGAACCAACAATGGTTGAGACTACCCCCATCAAACGAGTACTTTACTGGTTTTAAATTATTTAGACCCAGAATAGTCCTCTGACCCAAATAAATAAATTACAAGTCAGGCTGGTAGTTAGGAAGCCCTCCTCAACAGTCAATTAGGAGATGGGCATAATAACCATCTGAAAAATTCCTTACCTGACCATGAAATGGGGATTTGGACCCTCAAAATCTTGTGGATGAAGGCAAGAGAAAAGAAGGAAAACTCATGGGCAGAAAAGGGGATGCAATGGGAATGGGTCGGGGAGACCATTTTTGAAAGAAAGGGAGCATGTGTAGCTCTCTAGTTCTGCAGAGAATTGAAAAAAAATATTTTTATGGGTGCAAGAAGTTGATGGCATCGTTTTCAGTCCAAGCTAATAAATGGGGTTGCAAAGAAGATGAGTGACTGAGGAAGCACTCGTTGTAGGCCCCCTTTATTGGTGGAGAGAAAACTAATTTCCCAAGTTCTTGGGGGAGGAGGGGAGTGGCCTCCATCCCTGGCTGTCATTGAACAACAAGGAAGAGTCTCTCTCAGAGCATCATGATATAGCTAGGGTGTATCCACCAGTAAATCCATCCTAGAGGCGTAGTCGTTCTTGTAGCCTTCACTAGAATGTCATTAACATAGCCTAGAATGCCATTTTGGTGATTTTGATTTTGTCTGAAATCCTGTGAGGAATGATTGGATCTGCATATTTGAGTGGCTAATTTTCTTCCCTGGGGTTTTTTTAGAACGTTGAATCCATTTATGTATTCCGAAATGCAATTTAAATAACAAAAAATAATGATTTTGTCCAGATTTACAGATTCTAACATGTCATTTTTATTGGTCGAAGTTGGTGTACTATGTTGTTTATTATAATATTTGTCACCATGGTTTATTTGGTTTATTTCCATGATTTTTATTTTGTTCCAAATATGGCGAGGAATGATTGGATCTGCATATTTGAGTGGCTAAGTAGTTATAATTAGAAATCCCCAGGGTTTTTCCAAAAAGTTGAATCCATTTATGTATTCATAGTACAATTTAAATAACAAAAAATAATGATTTTGTCCAAATTTATAGATTCTGACAAAAAAAAATAAAAAATATAAAACCTTTAGTAAAAAGTAAAAGCCTATTCTTAAACCTATCCATCATAATTCACTAGAATGCCATTAACACAACCTTGAATTAATTTTGGAATTTGCATTAGTTAAATTAAATATTTTGCTCTACCTTTAATTTTTATTTTCTCATTAATAAATTGAAATAATCATATTAAGGAAGCCCCTGTCCAATTTATTATAGGATTGCAAGGTTTCTGACAAAACAAACATCCTAATCTCACAACTTTTAAGGTTTGATTTTTTATAAAAAAAATCTTGGTTCCGTGTACTAATTGCCAAAGTTGTTGATACTAAGAGGGGGGTGAATCAGTATCAAGTACAATTTAAAACCTTTTTCAAATTATACTTAAACCATTCAAATATATCCAATGATAAATGAACAATAGTATAAGAGTTACACCAATACACCATAATACACCATACACAATATATGAGAAATAATCAATAGTTATTGTTCAAGGGAATTAATGACTTCCAAAGGTAGCTACAACTTCCAAATGTAAAGGGACGGATAAACCTCCAAGAATAAGATACAATCCTCCAATATCAAGAGAGAGTTGAACTCTCCATCCTTTCCCCTTCCTTCCATCCAAGAATATATGAGAGATAATAAAACTTTACATTAAATCATCACCATCAACCAATCATCACATAGAACCTGATAATGCTTCTTGAGAGTTCTTCAATTTATGAAATTCTTCAATTCTTGGAGTACTTTGATCCTGTAGATAATATTACTCAATGTATTCTCTGAAACTCCTCCAATTTTCACTCCTTGAATCCTCCCCAAAAAGAGGTTATAGAAAGAATGGTATATTTTATTCAATTCTGGTCTGTTCAAAAGACCCAACTTGTACAACATTCTCCACGCTCAATATTTAACATCTGATTCTGAAAATCGCACACAAGAAACTATAGTCTATACCCTTTCCAATGGAAGTGGTCCCACTTCAGTTGGAATCTTTATGAAGAATTTATGATTGTTTTACCTGGAACACTTGTTTATTGACTAGCTAATTTATGATTGTTTTAATTCAACACTTGTTTATTGATTCAGCTTCGTGGACTGGTCACAAACCCCATTCCTCTCCACATGTAGTGTATCTCCATAATTATAGTGAATCAAGAGCTGAATTTTTACCAGAGGTACCTTGATGTCTCTCTAAATACCATAGATATTTCACCATATTAATCATTCTATAAAAATAGTTATACCAAAATGGTAAAGATGACCAAAATAACATACCTAGAATTCACATCACCAAAAGACTTCATCCCTCCCTTGAAATTTGCCCTTCTTTTCTTCTTATTTTCCCAACTTAGACTTGTATAAAATGAATGTGTGTTAATGGATAAGCTGATTCATACCATTCATGTCACTTCCTTTAACATTAGGGCCTACATGACACTTTCTTATTTTGTACTTTCTTTAATTATCTCTGGCCTACATGTAGTTTCTTCTTCAATTTACTTTGTCATCTTCAAAATTTATTTCTCCTCAACCAAGAGGATCCACCTGACGTACACATACCACTAGAAATAACATAATGTATAATGTACATCCATGGGTGTTGTATCTACATGTGCATTTTCCTTCATGTCCAAATACCTTTCATCAATCTTGTATAATTCAAAACTCCATGACTAGGCTTTCGACATCAATGACAACCAATCTTCCAACAATATCCCTTTGTCATTGATGGAAAATTCATGCTCTCCCTATCACCATGATCCCAATTTATATCCCCTTGACATAAATGGAAAATGTTATTGTTCCTTGAGTTTAATGGACGGAGTGAGTGGACGGAAGGAGGAATGGATGGATGGACGGATGGATGGACGGAGTGGACATGGATGGACGGAATGGAATGGACGGACATGGAGGAATGGAAAGGAAATGAAGGAATGGAAGGAGGACGGATGGATGGAGGAATGGATGGATGGAAGGAAATGGAAAGGAATGGATGGAAGGAGGATGGATGAACAGGGGATGGATGAACAGGGGATGGATGAACAGGGGATGGATGATGGAAGGAAGGATGGATGGATGGATGGAATGGAAAGGAGGACGGATGGAAGGAGGATGGATAAAGAGCCGGGCCGGAGATGGAAAAGGAGGGAGGAAATGGAGGACGGGGGAGGATCGGATGGATGGAGGATGGAATGGATGGATGGAATGGATGGAATGGAGGAATGAGGAATGGAGGAATGGAGGACGGATGGACTGAAGGAGGACGGACGATGGAATGGAATGGATGGAGGATGGACATGGACGATGGATGGAATGGATGGAATGGATGGAATGGATGGATGGAAGGATGGATGGATGGATGGAGGAAGGATGGAATGGAGGATGGATGGAGGAATGGAAGATGGAATGGAATGGATGGAATGGATAGGGGAAGGAATGGATGTATGTAAATGGAGTTTATAGTCAACACGGAAATGTATGTAACAAATATAATCTTAGATATTTATTGATGGAAAAAGACTCACTAACTAAGCCACAAGTCGAGTCGATCTAATGAAGTCTGCTAACCGGAAGTTGGGCTAGAGAAATGAGTAAGAAGGAACACAAGTCGAGCTCGAGTACACTAAGTCGACCAAGGAAGCAAAACCAAGTTCATTTAGGTCAATGAAAAATAAACATCCTTTATGAAAAATAAACATCATTTAAGTCAATGAAAAATAAATGGATATAAAAAAGTTTCTAATGGAGACTTTTTTTATTGATTCGAGGTTTATAGTCTCATCATTTCACCAACACGGAAATATTTGTAAAAAATATAACCTTAGCTCTTTAATGATAGAAAAAGACTCGACCAACCAAGATGCAAGTCAATTTGGTAGAAATAAAAATGAAGTCCACTAATCGAAAGTCAAGTTGGATAAATGAGTTGGAAGGAATACAAGTCGAGTCAAAGGCGTAGTATATCGACCAAGTCGAGTTGACCCAAGTCGTGTCGACCAAGGAAGCCAAACCAACTTAAAGAGAACTCGGTCAAAATGGGGTGGATTTTATTGGACTAGATAATCCCAAAATGATATATCATATGTTGGACTACAAAATCCCCTCAATACTTAAATAAAAGAGTGAAGGGAGCTCTAATTGAATAGTTCAAAAGGCACAATATTTGGAAAGGTTTTTCCAAATGGGGTAGCAAGCCAAGTGGGATTGATTGTGTGGAAAACTCAATAGTTAAGCATATGTGTCAAATGAGTTCCTTATGGGGATCAATGACATCATAATGTTCAAGGTTATTGGGTGCAATCCTCAAAGGTGATGGTCGATTCTATGTGATTAATTTCACTATTTTCAATCCTACTTCTTCACCCATGTGATGTTCGAGCGGGTTGACTTTTCAAAATCATATAAATTTAATCGCTAGAATAATACTCATATTATGACCAGTAGATTAATGAATTAATCTATGAAAATAATAATTCCAAAAAATGATATTTCATATATTGGATTGTGGAAGCTCCTCAATACTTAAATAAAAGAGCCAAGGGAAGTCTAATTGAAAAGTTCAAAATGTACAATACTTGCTTAGGTTTTGCAAATGGTGTAGCAAGATAAGGGCTTGTTTGTGTGGAAAAGTTCATATTTAAACATGTTTGAGCTACATGAGTCTTAGGATGGGTGACCTCTCATAAAATTTGAGTTATTAGGTGCAAGCCTTAAATGTGATGATTGATGTAACATCCCTAGTGTTAATCCTTGCAAATGATAATGTAATTGTATAAATGTCAATTAGGTTGGTTAGTTGTTATGTTTGGGGTAAAGGCACATTGTTTATTAATATGGCTCAAGGCCAAATTGTATGGCCACGTAATATTGAAACCGATTAATAAAGATGATAACTGTGGATCACATATGAGAGGGATGATAACGATGGAAGGATATGATTCCACAAGAGAGAGGGGTCCAAGGGGGGAATTATGCATGGGTATTAATCCAAACCCACATTCCTAAAATTATTATCATTGTGAATGAACCTTCTAATTTTTTTTTGAGTATTCCCAAAGCCAATCATTAAACTCATGTAAGAGGATGGTGTGACGAGTCACATCCCAGAGTTATGGGGATCATGGGGCTGAAGTACAATCATATTTGGGAAGGGTGAGAGTTAAGAAATAAAGGGAGAAGAAGGGAAATTAGTATGGGAAGAGAGAAAATATTTTACATGTAGATTTTCGTTAGCAAGTGCTATGGGGAAAATTCTCCCTAAACTGAGTCTAAGGAATAGGTAGAGCAACAACTTCCTTAAAATACTGACTTATCTCTAATCTATCCCAAAACAATCTACACTAAGTGATAAGAGAGAAGGAAGAGAATGTTAAGAAGAACACCTTGAATCCTTACAATTTATGTAGACCTCTTCCACTTGATGTTGCCCCTTAGATCATAGATCTCCCCCCAAAGCTAACCTGCAATAGACTAAGAACACAACATAACAACATATACAATCTATAGTAATCACTTAAAAGCCTAAATATGGATGTAAATGATCAAATAGATAAGAATACGTACACACAAAGTTTTGGGACAAAGATAATCTCTTTTATTCATATACAAGATGAAAGGTTATAACCTTTGCTTGCAAACACTGCTCTATGAACCAAGTCCGAGCTCCTATGTCATGACTCCAAGTGAATCAATCCCACATAGAATTATCACAACCAACATGCCACCATGGGAAGAAGGAAGGGTTGTATAGGGAGAATGGATGGAAGGGAAAGTTGAGGATAAAACTCAGAGGAAGATACAAAACTTGGGCAATGAGAGGGAAAGGATTTTGGTAGAGTTTTCTTATTCTCTTGTTCATATGTATAAATGACTCCCCTAGACCTCTTTTTGTATGAGAAAAAGATGGTTACTCGGTTTGGATATTGGCTACAGGCAGTAGAATGGTCAGGAAACCCTCCATAGCCCGTAAACTCCACCGAAATATGTGAAATTTTATATTTTTTGTATTTTTTGGAGGTAAACACAGGATAAATAGCATGTAGTAGGTGTATCTATGCAGGATTACTAGCATGAAACATATGTATGTATGTAGGCTAATAGTGCAGCATGACGCGTACATTATCCAAAAAGTTTTTTTTAAAAGGAAACCTCAGCAGCAAGATTTAGAAAGTGATGCAAATGGATGGGTCAATGTCTTGGATGCATAGATGTGGAAATTTTGGACTATAACAGATGCCCCCTAATGTGTGAGGTTAGAAGAGAAACGGATGGCTGAAATACAATACAACATCTTTACATAGTGGGAAGGCACAGAGTCAAGCGAGCCCAGGATGAGTATTCAGGAGCATGTCATCTGCAAATTAAAGATAATCTCTTTGAGGCAAGCATAGCCATGCTCGGGATAAACTAAGCATGGTTTCCAATCGAGTACATTGTAGATCCATATCATATAAAATAATCATAACTATGAGACAAACAAGAATGTCTAGATATATTGTCTCAACAAAAAAATACACAACGAAGCTACATCTCAAAATCATCTAAAGAGATACAAACACAATGTTATATGCATCTTCAGGAAGAAAAAATGCCTGTAGCTGGAGATAGTAGTTTCATAACTTGAGCAATATCTTCAAGGTCTATAAAAATCAAGTATTAGTATAATTGGAGCATAGGACTCACTACCCTGAGGGCTTTGACAAAGTGTCATGGAAATACTGGAAGAACTTGAACAACAGGTATCGAACTTCGTTGATTCTGAATATGAAATTCACTACATTCTCGGGATGGTTGACTCATGAAGGTCAAGAGACTAACTGTAGAATGACCGACTGAGGTTGGAAAACTTCCCTTGGACAAAAGAACGACAAAATGATGAGACTTAGGAAACATATTATTCACATAATTTTGTGACACATGAGGGACCACAAACTCTCCATATGTTTGGAAGAGTAATCAAACGGAGGAGGACACAACTCTATGTAACGATAAAAAATTCCTAAGTCCATACTAGATCTCAATTCTTACAGAAAAAATAGAAGGATGTGCTATGTCCAAGGGTGACTATCTTGCTTCCGATAAAAGAGAATGTATATCACATAACGTCTTTTTGGAATATTTGATTTTTTCTGTCTTTTTTAGGTATTTAATGATCTTGAAAAAGAATAAAAGAATTCTACGTTACGAAAGAGAAATGAGTGTCACGAGCAAGAAAACTGGTTGCAAGCACATGGAACAAACTAATGCTCAGTGCAAAGAGACATGTGAAGGATAACAACACTCGTGAAAATTCCTCCATGGGTCGAGGTGTCAGATCGCAAAGGGAAAAAATGTTACAAGGCTTACACCTAAGGAATTCTCTAAAGGTTTAGTAATAGCAACATGAAGCCGACATTAGGCCAAAGACATAAGGATGAGACATGCGATGTGATTAGAGCATGACACAATGAGACTCATTCCATGTAAATTTTTACGATCCCAGAGAAGGTAAGCTCGATGGTTTTTCACTTTTAGGGAGTCTGAAAAAAACTAAAAGAAGACTCCAGAGTGATGTTTTTCATAAGGTTAGTCTCCAGGGCCCAGAAAAGAACAAATTATACCAAGGAGAACTCTTTTGGTCACTAGGGCCAGAGTATTCATTTTTCATACTTAGTCCAGTCGGTCCAGAAAAGGGTTAAACTTATACCGAAAGGATGTCTCTTCAAAACCATTTTAACAAGTATGACAGAGACAAGATGACTCGGCTATATTTTAAATTTTAAGGAGTCTGAAGAGAGATTAAGTATGGACTCACTCATCCTTTTTTATAATCTAGTCCCCTAAGCCCGAAAAAGTATATAACATAACATAGGATAAATCTCCCTGTGAGACATGTCTCTCGAGGCGTACCTTTTTCCTGGGTAATCTATTGGCCAAAAAAAGGGCTAAACTTATGCCAATTAGAGATTCCTTATGGACCAATTAACGAGTGTGAAAGGAATAAGGCCACTCGACGATCTTTTCTTGTTTAGGGAGCCTGAAAAGGGATTAAATAAGACTCCAAGGGGTTTCCTTTTTTCGTAAATAATCTCCTAGGCCTGAAAAAGAGATAAAACAAAACCAGGAAGAACAACCCTTTTTCGCAAATTTAGTCCCTCAGGCCAGAAAAATGGTTAAACTTACACATGAGAATACTCTCCTAGAGAACTGTAGCTCCTAAGGCATACCTTTTTCATAAAATTAGCCATCCAGACTGGAAAAGGGGTAAACTATCATCAGACATATGTGCCTTCGAATTACACTTTGATGAGCATGAAGGGAAACAAGATCGCTCGACAATGTTTTCAATTTTAGGGAGTCTGAAAAGAGCTTAAAGAGGACTCCAAGGGAGCTTGTTTTTGTATGTAATCCAAGCAAGGACAAAAATGATAAATAATCTTTCGCTAGATGTCACTTTCATATTTTAAATGATATTGAAATGAAACAAACCATGCTCTAGGGGAGTCCCTTGGGTATAGGCCAAAAAAAGATGAAGAAGAAGGATGAGGCTTCAACACAAAGTCATGGCAGGACTAAATGTGAATCTTATGCCTATGAAGTACTTCGACATGGGAATCAAATGGAAAATAAGGCTCTAACTAGTATTCCCATGGAAGGAAGTATCCACCACATAACATATGACACACTTATCAGTAGGGAAGGTTAGTGTCACAATTCAGTGGGGTTGATCCAAAGGCCAAATGAACCAGGAAACGAATAATGAAAAAATGCAAGTAGGGAAAAATCTAACCTATATGCCAATTTTGAGGTCAATACATGTCATATTGGATTCATATGATGAACAAATTTCAAATAAAAAATGTCTCCAAGATCTTGCATATAAGGCCAATAACACTCATCCACAAGTTAATAAATCCAATATAAATAGAAACTTTGGAAAATAAGAGGTGATACTGAATAAAAAACTTGAAAACAACAAACTTGGACTATACAATATGGTACAAGGCACCCACATCCTTATGGCTCCTGCATAGTAC
>SNQJ01S0062365.1:0-17266 GCA_010110895.2 Picea sitchensis
ATGTAGAGCAACCTCAAGGTTTTGAGGTACACCAGAAAGAGAGTCTTGTATACATATGGAAGAAGATCTCATACGGATTCAAACAACTTGGTGCAGAGCCTCCAATGCACAGCATAAGCATGGTGAAAACTTTTTATAACAGACATATTGTATCAGAATGAGTACTCGGAAGCTCGGGATGATGGATTGCTAATCCATGACAAACTCTCATGCTAGCAGAATAAGTACCACTTGGATATGTTCCAGTTTGACCCTTGCCACGATGTTATGAGCTAACAGGAAACAAAAGATGAATCCAACAATGATATACTATATTGATCAGAGCTATATGAAGTCTTCAGAGAAAACCAGTGTTCCAGAAAGACCAAAGTACATTGAGATCAAGCATTACATTCTCCGTAATGAAGTCCAGAAAAGAGAAGTGGTTCTCCAATATATATATATCTCCACAGATGAGCAGATAAGCAGATATTTTGGTAAGGCCTATATCCAAGATGAAAGAGTTTCCGTACTCAAGCTGGAGCTTGTAGAGACGACTTCCTTATTGAAAAAGGAAGAGATGACTCCCAGGTTGGGAGGGAGCACTGATGTGTAATTGATTTATGGACAGACATTTTTCAGTTCGAAAAATGGTCCAGGATGAGCAGTTCCTTTTCCAATTCGGAAAGTGGTTTGAGATTTCTGACGGACAGGCATTTTCCAGTTCGGAAAATGGTCCAGATCGATCGGTCATTTTTGTGATGAAAATGGTTCGATGGATTGTTGATGTACCATAGACAGTGATTCCCCTTGTGGCTAGTATGGGGGAATGGTCTAGGACAGTCTTTCTTCTTGACAGTCACTCTCAGTAGTGGTCAAGAAGACTGGTGCGCCTCGCTGGACAATCATTCTTTCGAAGCTCACAGTTGTGAGTAGTTTCGAAGAATGGTTTGTTTTGAAGGTTGGTGCAGAATAGTCATTTCCTTATGAAATGGTCCGGACAGTCATTCCCTAGGGCAGATTCATTCTCTCCAGGCTGCACTTTGTTTAGTGCCGGAGGAATGGCCCAGATAGGTGAATGGTCTAGGTTCAGCAATCAGGGACAGGGATTCCCTAGGGCAGACTCATTCTCTCTAAGTTGCACTTTGTTTAATGCCAAAGGAATGGCCCAAACAGGTGAATGGTCTAGGCTCAGAAATCAAGACAATTATTCTTTCTTGCTTGAAAAGAATAGTCCAAATAGCCCATCGTTGATGTTTTACTCTCTGTGGGCAGATGCTCTTCTAGATCTCACATATGTGAGTGGAAGAATGGTCCAGATGACTCAGTTTATATTATGATATTGTTTCTGTGCAGGTTGATATCAGATGATATGACTGCCATGGAGATTGTATGTCTCTGGATAGTATATGTATGCTACTATGGTGGATGTGTTCCTCTGATTGTAATTATATGTCGCTGATCAAGTAGTTGTGCGCTACTTGGTGTGGTAGTGTACCATTGGATTGTAGTTTTGTACTACTATGGATAGACACAGTTGTGTTCTATTGAATGGCATTGTTCTGATTGCCTTGTAAACTATCGAAAGTATTGAAAATGATTATCAGCTAGATGGATGATCAGTGTACTGACGGACAGAGATTCTCCAGACGAAAAATGGTCCAGAACATCTATTCTTCTAGGACACATGTCTGGATTAGAAGAATGGATTTTGTATCACTCCTTGGAGTGAGTGACTTATTCAGCGTCATGTTTGATTACTCAAATGGAGTATGGTTTCGAGAGATGATGCAGTTGATGTTGTCAGATGACATTGATAGTGATGATGGTGTTCGTGATCTAATCATGAGATAGTTTGTACAACTATGATGATGTTATCAGTTGAATGGTATGTTTGTGCTCAAGACCATTGCCTTCAATACATCCCTAGCTAGGAGGGAGTGTTGATATTATGGTAGTTGCGGGAGGTATTTACCTCCATGTATAAACCTAATGAGAATAGAATATTCTGGGAAGCAAGAAGAAACCCTAAATAATTGATTAAGAACCCTAGAAGACAAGTCAGCTCAAGAGAATGATTGGTAGTAGCTAAAGGAAATGTTATATACTAAGTAATTAGCACCAAGAATGAGAAGTCTGCCCAGGCAGTCTGGCAAAAACAATATAAGTATAGGAGGCCAGTCTTCATTATAGCCAGTACTCTCAGAACTACAGAAGTACACACTTGTGTGCACTGCAGTTGGCCAGTTTGTGCGCAAGTCTTGGGAGCAGTTGCTGCCGACAGTTCTACAATCTGCATTTTCGGTTTTTCTGGGTTGGACTCTCTAAACAACTTTTCTTATTCTTTCTTGGTGTGTTATCCTTGGAGAGAGGTGCACCACCTTTGTTTGGCTATCTAGCCTAGGGTTTGCTTCCAGAATGATTCTCTGTCAAGGTTAAGGTGCTCGGGGGTGGCTTCAGCCTATGGTTGGGTGACAATATTGCTATATTGTCTATTGTTAAACGAGCACATCCATTACTTTCTAACAGGAATATCTCTGAAATCTGCTCATAACATCCCTGAAATCTACCAAGGACATCCCCAAAATATCTTTGGAACGTCTTGGGGGAAGCCAACAAGTCTCGGAGTCCCTGATGAAGTCCCTAGCTGTTTGGGGATGTTTCCTAGGGGTCCCCAAGCCCCTAAAACACTAGAACGACGGGTACATGGGTTTTTTGGGGGGGGATGGGTCCTCGTGCAACATAGATTGAGACATCTTTATGCTAAAATTCCAGTGGTATATCTAAACACAAATGTTCTGGGATTTGCTAATTTTTTAGCATCTCGACTTTAGAAACTCTTCATTCTTATAGGGCTTTTGCAACTCTTTATTTTTATAAAATTCAATGATTTTTCAGGAATCATCATAAATCTGCTCGACCTGTTTTCTTCCATGCTCAAGAACATTAATAGCCTTTTGTCTTGGAACAACAATTTGTTTTCAACTAATCACACAAGTTCAGCATTTTTTCTTTAGTCATCGTTGGGCCTATAGGATCCGGAAACGCAATTGGAAGTGTAATAGGCTCACCATGCTAGCAAAAATTTATATAAACTTCTTCATTTCCAACCCTCATTGAAATATCAGAAACATATTTTGTAAAGGTGACATTTCCTAATCTCTAACAAGGCACAAGATTTGGAATGTTTTTCCATTTAGGAAAGAGGGACAAATTCACCATGTTTCTTGAATGTCCTAAATCAACAAATGTAGCGACAATTTTCCATTTTTCATTGACTTTGAGTTGGACAAGAATATAGACACAATTGTTGGTTTGAACTCGTGTTTTTGAACACCTTGAATCAACAAACGCAACAACAAAGTTCCATTTTTCCATTGATTTTAAGTTGGACAGGTATATAAACACAATTGTTGGTTTGAACAAATCAACAATTGTTTTCCATTGTAGTATCCCTCATTTGACCATTTTAACAATGATTTTTGGTAGATGGAGTTCTTATTCCTCCGAGTCTATAACAAAATTGGTTTATATTGATTTAGAAGTGGACTTTGTGGATTTTTCAGTTGTTGAGGTAGCAAACTCAATAAGATCTTGTAAACATGGCCTTCCTTTACACAAGTCATCTTCAAAGTAAACTTCTTCGGCTTCACTCACTGAATTGAGAAATTGCTGATAAGTGGATGCTTTTAGCATTTTAGCTATTTATTGAGCCTCTTGCTAGACCTCTTCATTATTATCTTCATCACATTTTGGTTTATCATTATTTTCCTTTGAGAATCCATCTCAAACATATGCATTACTCATCGATTTCATCATTATCTTGAAATGATTTCCCACCATCTTGCTTTGTTATACGTCCTTTTGATTCTCTGGGAGGCTTTAGATGTGCATTTAATAAAAAAATCGACATTTTGAGTAAATAAAGCAGTGCGATAGTTTATTTCCTCGTTGATATTTTTCTGAAATATATGAAGTTTCGAATTGTAGTTTTGAATGTCATACCTTTTGGAATCGATCGTATCCAAACATGGTTTTCACAAAGTTTCAAAGATTGGATCTGTCTATGTTCCAGTTGTATCCAAACAATTCATTGCGAGCGACAACAATTTGGAAACTTTTCTAAAGTTCTCATGGAATGATTCTGATAACGTAAGTGCTCAAAATGATATATGCACTCTATAATGATGTCTATAAAATACCATTGATTTTTTCTCTTTCTTTTTTTCAACGGAGAAATATATTCCCTTCACTACCCTGCAGATTAAACATTCCAAGTGACCTGTTGATACCTTGCCAGCGCCTGGCGGATTTTCCCCCTCTTCCCCAATTTTTTGGATGGAGGACGGGATTGACCGCCTATTAAAATACTAATTAGTAACCCTACAAGGTTCGGTGGGAATGAATCTTGCAACCTCCCTGGCCATTTTTCCTTTTGCGGAAGGATTGAACCGAGCTATCCTTGGGGTTTTAAATACCACTAATTTACATAGGCACTCTTAAGCTCTAATTCCCAAATAATTTGCTCATCAAAGTTTTGCAGAAAAGTTGTTAAGTAATCCATTTTTTGCAACTTTGGTGTATGACAACCTGCGATAAAAACCAACTTGAGATATTTTTCAAATTTTGGAAAATCTTCTTCAAATTTTGGAAAATCTTCTAAACTCAGTCTTGATAAATCTCGAATAGTATTGCTCTGATGACTTCTCTTATTGAAAACGAATTGTCTTTACTCATTTCAAAATCTCAACCCAAAACTTTAATTGAATCTCTATCAACCTCACTACTTCAATCCCAAATATCTCTTACCATACCTATCATCTAACTTGTAGCAATTTCTACAATCGCTAGATGAGATAACTTGCAAATTTTTTGCATGGTTATCAATGCACCAACCCAAAGTTCAACAGAATTATAAAAGAAATTTAAGTCATCAAGGTCAAGTACAAAACTTGCTACTAATCCAAGGCACAAATCACAAGACGTGTTGTTGTTTGCTTAGGCTGCTGCATTTTGGCCACTGTGTTTCTTTGACACATATGACCACTGTTGTTTTGCTTCTTGTGGTAATATGAATCATGGAAGATATGGTAATCCTCCAATTATTGTTTTAGTTCTTCCCACTGTCATATTGGTCCTTTTGTTAAAAGTTCGTCAAAAGTTTGTCAACTCCAGTGTCGGGTTCATCTTTTGACATCGTTTCTTCATATTGATATTTTCTTTTTTCCTCTCTTTTGCTTGTTTTTTTTAGATTTTAGGAACTTTTACATTGTCTTCGACATCTTCGATATCTTTCATTAGGAATATCTAATGAACTTAGATGCCAACCTAATATTCTCACTGATGTTCCTTCTTTTTGTGCTTCACCTCTTCATAAGCTAATAGGGCCTACATGTTTTTTCTCAATTTTATCTTAATTGAAACCTCATTATATCAATATTAGTTTCAGAATAATCAGTGCAATTTATGATGATATGGAGATATTAATCTCTTTCATTAGTGACTGTTCTTCAACCAAATAAGTGTTATGTGCCCTCCATTCTATTTTATCCAGACGGTTTTGAGTGGTAGAAATTTCTTTCTGGACGGCCACCTTCCTCTAACAAATTTGTCACCTCCAATGTTTATAGACCCCTGTAAAAGGTTTTGCAAGAAACTTATAAAAAACAATAGCTTATTTTCATCTATGAATTTAGAGATGTCACACTAAGTCCTTTCTTGGGTGATTATGCATTTATTCCCGAGGGTTTACTTCGATAGAAATAGTGCAGTTTGGTACTCCATGTGGACTAACAAATATAACCAAGTATGATGCATATGAAACATATCGAAGTCTGCCAAAATATATACCATCAAAACTCTCAGATTTTCCCTGAGGGGTCCATAACTCTATTTTGGAGACCGCCATCAATCCTTTGACCCAATAAAAATCAATCTCATCAGAAATCACAAGACATTGTGAACCTTTAAAAAAAGGAAATGGAAAATGCCCTTCAACCTAACTCACTAACACGTCAATTATCAATTGGTTCTTTTGAAATGTTAGTCTATCTCGTTAAAATTATTACTTAATTGCCCTTAATAGTAACCCTATTCCTAATTGTTCAACTCCATTGTTGCATATAGAAAATCGAGGTGCATTCTACAACCTAGCATGAGGGAGATGTGTAATGTTTGTATCTAGCGGTAACATGGCATAAATTGGCCCAATATAATATTTAAAAAAATATAAATTAAAATTAAATTGAAAATAAAATAAAATGCAATATGAATGAAATGTGTGAGATGTGCAAGGAGGCGGCTAAACATTCTACGTTTTCGACCCTTTCAAAATTGTCATCGCCAGAGTTCAGCGAGGCAATCTTTGCCAAAATTGCAATTTTGGATTGATGAAATCAGTGTTTTGAATGCAAATATGGATTCAACACCCTCAAATAACCCCACTATGACCCGATTGTGCAATGTTGACATCCGATATTTGCAATTACACCAATTCAAAATGGTTCTTGCCTGATTTTAGATCAAAATGTCGATTTCCCTTCTCGTTATTTTATGCAGCAGAAAAAGGGTTAATTCGTAGCACATTTAGACTATGGCAATGTGTAACATCTGTGCCTACAAAACCAAATCATAAAACAAAATAAAATCCTTAATGTAAAAAGAAAATTTAAAAGAAGAATAGCGCATTAATTAATATACACACACCAACATAAATCAATTTCAAATTAAGCCCCATGGCTAGTGCGAGTGGTTGAGTGCTTTGCGCTTCATGAAGGATGTCTTGCACTCAACCCCCAGGCTAGCTGCATCTGTTGTGTACCTTATTCAATGTCCCTACCAGGTCGGATGCCATAATTAACACCAGATGGGTTTACACTGGGAACCATCCACAAAATACGGGTAAAGTGCTTCAAGGTTTCCCTACAAGGTTTTCGTTGGGAACAAAAAAGATCAATTTATACTTAGGTAAGTGCCTCGAGGTTTTCCTTGGGAACAGAAAAGATCAATTTCTACTCTCTTTTAAACACTACGAGATTTGTATCTCAATCTCTTTTTGATCCCCTTGATACATCCAGGGTTAAGATAGATTTTGCTGGTAATTATATACAACCCAAGCACTTGTAACCTAGACTTTATGGCTTTGGAACATCTCAGATCGTAAGAACGGAGTCATTCAGATTTACAGAATTGAGATCACTAATCAAACGATTTTCAAGGAACAAACCTCAAGGTTACAGCCGTTCCTTGTGAGGATGCTTGAGTATGTTTGAGTATTAGACTTAAAGTGTATTTTGTAAAATCTCATGATAATAATAATTAATATGATATTTAGAACATGTGCACGTGCATGTGCATGTGCACCTGTTTCACTCTCAAATATAGAAATTCCATGGTTCCTTTTCCTGATTTAGACATTAAAAAGGAACAGCGTCCTTAACTATATTGTGTGCCAGCGAAGCTCAGGGCTCAAGCATAACTCCATGCTTATTAAGCACCTGTGTTCTCACTGTGGCTTGGCAGGTCCGCACCAACCAGCTTAAGAATTTAAATAAAAAGTGTTACAACTGACATTTCTGCAATATCATAAATATTCTTAGTTGCCCGAACTAACTTCAATGATCAATG
Organism: Picea sitchensis; assembly: GCA_010110895.2. NCBI lineage: Eukaryota > Viridiplantae > Streptophyta > Pinopsida > Pinales > Pinaceae > Picea > Picea sitchensis. The sequence continues at coordinate 7,606 of SNQJ01S0062365.1, forward strand.
ATTGTGATCCAATTCATTTTCAGCGTTTAACTGCATTGACTTGACAACTCTCAAGCTGGCTGAGTCAAATGACAGTAAACTCAACTGATGTCTCTTTAAGTACATCCCAAGGCGTTCAAAAGAAATTATTTGTCCATTTCCTTTTAGAGAATATACCTAATCAAACTACTCAGCTCTATGAGTCACAGAAATGAGCCTTACAAAGTTATGAATACACTGAAATTAAAGATGAAAGAAAAGTGAACTACACTAAAGGCTCAAGTTCAAACCCCAGTGAGCTTAGAGCCCTGGAAATCAAGTCATGAGCAGAGTTTGACTGTGATATATAGCATTCATTCAAAAAATGAAAGAAAAGTGAACCCAAAAGAAGAAGTCAACATATTATAAGAACGATGCCATTCAGCAAAATGGACTCAACTATAAACCCAACTTGACCAACTGCATATGATATTAGACATTACAGTAACATGTCTACTATGACGATGCTGACAAACACAGGTATGCTCCAATATTGTGTACAGCTAGGGTTCAAATATAACAAAATAATTTGACTGGATCTGTTCATCAAATTTGAAAAAAAAAATCACTAAGATGTATGCAAATACTCTGCATCTTCGCAATAAATACTCATGAGTTCCTGGAAAATTCTGCTATACAAACAGCCAATTAATTTTAAGGAATATGGAGAGATAATTTAGACGAAAAGAAATGAATGAATATAAATATAATTATGAATAAAAAAGGATAATCTCCTTATGACAGGGTCTATGGGGAAGAAACTTATTCTTATATAAATTACACCATTTACAGCAATTTCCTTTCCTCTCCATCAGTTATGCTGGATTATTACAAAGTATGCATCATATACCCTTCTTTAACAAACTCAGAATTCCCATCTTGCCTTCTTCAAGTAGATTACTTTCATATCATGTGTTTGCTCCTCATTCATGAGATTGTCATTATCTTCTACATGTTTCAACATATGCTTGAACCCACCAAACCTTTCATGGAAAAAAGTACAATCTTATTCATCCAGCTCTCCAATGGTTCCACATGCACCAGTCTCTCATCTTCTGGATTTTAAACTGGTGGAAAAATGGTCTGGCGAATCGTCATCACCCTGTAAGTCGCCACCTGATGTATCTTGCACTTGGGCTGCATACTGCAAATTCCAGAGCACATCTTCCACCGAAGGACGAGATGCCGGCTCTTTTGAAAGACATTTACAAGTGATTTCTATCACTGTTGCCAGGGATTCATCAACACTAGTACTTGAAATAATGGGATCAACAAGCTGCCTTCTACTTTCCTCATCAGTAACGAAGTTCAACTGCAAAGTAACATCAGTGTATTCTATTAGAAATATAATGTTGCACTTTGTCTCGTAAAGAGATCTATACTGTCAAGATGAAAAATATCTAAATAATAATACCACCTAAATCATATTAAGCATTAGGACAAGTACACTAATCAAGCAAATACACACACCCCAGACTGTAAAAATATAAAACTCTTAACATTGTTCGTGCATGTAAACAATGAGATGCAAGTAAGGGTTACAAATCCTCGTTTTACATTTATGGCTTTTCCTGGAGAACCATGTCAAAAAGAAGAAAACATATAAGAAAGCCAACATAGAGGGGCCTGTTATCCCCGATATCTAGGGATAACTAGGAGATCATGTCTCGAGGCCCACATGGTCCTAGACACGGAGTACCGAGAGCAGGAGCGACTTGAGCATGGCCCTGGAGGGGCCATCTTTCTTCTTCTCAGCCAGCCTTGTCCTGTCAACAGTACCAGCTTCCATCACTATCGGCCTGGGTTTGCGTCGGAGAGGACTCTTGCTCCATGAGGTAATTGGTCCGAGGTATCATGGTATGTGTCATATTTGATCATTATAACCTTCTTATGTATGCATTAGGTCTCTTTCATTTCGGATGACTGCTTGGATCTTACACTAATCCACTTGACCATTGTTGGGGTGATTGATGGGGTAGCTTAGCAAGTTGGTATTCATGGGTTTTGGTTAGCCACCAAGGGGGGTTTGCAGAACCATCGTCCGCTCCCACCATATTATCACTCTTACATCTTAAAACACCCAGCTCATCCATCCCATTCCCCTAGTGCAGCCATTAGGATGATGCATCCAAAGAGGTACATCTTGTCTTGTGGGAAGAGATAAGGCAGAGTAAAAGCGGTGGTAAAAGATAAAAGCCATGGGAAAATGAAAACCTAGAGATGCCAGCCAGGGATCCCGAGGAAGACAATAAAAGAAACCCTCTGATGAAACTGAGGGACCCTAAAATGATAAATAAAATAAAATGCAGAGACCCTAACCAAGGAGGGATGGGAGGATACCATCCTTGAGCAGGCTTCCATTATGTTCATAGAGTATTGTGATATGACATTCCTTAATCATCTGGTCGCAAACCAAGGCCGTTGACCTTTGGTTGTAATGAAGGGTCTCATCCGCGAGTCCGACCTTCTCATTTCTGAAGATACTAGTGGGTAACGCTGTTTGCTCTAGCCACCAAGCCAAGGCGGTGTCCTCTTCGTCAAGGCTTGTAGTAAAATGCAAATAAATAAGAGATAAGGCAATAGGGCGTCATCCATGGCGGAGTGCATTTCATACTCTACAAAGAGGCACTTATGATGACGACACCAGCCCTATGTTTGACTATGACTAGACATCCTAAAATACATCATCTCATTATACATGGTTTGAATGACCCTTTGAAACTTTCCATTTTCTTGTGGGGTATTAGCCCAATAGGTTGCCCTTTTGGTTTCCTTAACTTTGTATGGTGGAGTGCATTAATATCTTTGAGCTCTTAGAAGATTTGTTAGGGATGTTATGCATATGTTGATAATTTAATGATGAGATGTGATTTACATTGCTATGATGTCGGAGTGATGAGCCTGAGTAGTCTTTGATAATGTAGGGATAGTATTACACGATTGGGCCAGGTACTAGAGGATCGATGCACATGGGGAGATGACTAGTTCGAACCTCCAAGGGGCTGAAGAGCCCTGGAATGGCCGTTGGGATGGTAGAGGCAGGACAGGGTTGTGAGGATCCCTTGCAGAGAGAAGAAGAAGGGCGCCCTCATCAGGACATTTTGGCAGAGCCCGGTCTAGGGGGGATCACCTACTGCAGGTGGGACGTTTGCTTTTGATGGACGTGACGTCACCTGAGGCAGCTGGTTGTTTTCTGGAGCATGTGGCAGCTTGCTTGGTTTGTTTGGCACGTGTGGCAGGTTTTAGGAGCCCCATAGGGGCCAACTTTTGGCTTATTGGATGATGATTTAGCCCTAAGAGATAGCGTCTCAACAAAGGGGATGACGTCTCCATTATTAACTCATTTTGGCATTTTAGCATGTAAAGTGACAAATTAGTGGAACAATGTAATGTCGATATGTAGGTTGTTTTATTGACCTATTTTTGTAAATTAAAGGTCAGAGATCATATAAGAAGGGGCCGTTGCCTCTTCATTTATCCTTAACATAACGCTCTCTTGGAGAGATATCGTTTCTAGTCTTTTGTCTTGGTTTTCTTCTCTATTGGAGTGGTAGCAACTTCTTGGATAGCTATTGTTTGGCAAGTGGTGCTTTTGTTGGAAGGTTTACAACTAGGATATGGATTTGCTTCTTCATGATCTTGTAAAGGAACAATCAAAACTTCTTGAATGAATGATTCGATTTAACATCTTACATTAATTGTTATCTTGTTGTCATTTGCTTAATCACTTGAAACCTAGGGAGCCAACACACCAGTAGGTAGGTTGTGTATTTCATGTCCCCATGAATAAAGCTTATAGCCATTTGATTTAGAAGGAGTTTAAGCCTAATGTAGCTACGCCTAGATTCCCTCTCATCTTAAGTTAGTTTTAAGCTGGAATTGAAGAAGAAGATTAATCTGGAGCTAATTTAGTTTACCTAGGGTTTACTTCTAGGATTTTAAAAATCCTTGTCCTTGAACAACACTTTACAGCCATAGATTCATGCTTCTAAATGCTCGTTTTGCCAAATAAGTTTTAAGGAGAGGAGAGAAAGCTTTTGGCCTTGCTTTAGCTACACCTAGGTAAAGCCTTTTCTCTTTAGGGTTTTGGTTTGATGGCCTTGCACAACACCATCAAACCCTAATCCTCTTATCTTTGAGTTTAAGCCAACTGACTATTAGCCTCACCTCATTTGACTCAATTAACCCAAGGAACTAGTCTGAGAAACCTTCTTGAGATTATTTATGCCTTAAACTCTCTTTCAAACTACTTTAATTTGAAACCCTAACTAACTAAGCGTCTAACCCTAGCTATTTTGAACAACCCTAATAAGATGACGTCTTGCTGATTTTGAACTTGTGCTTGGATAGAAAGTCTGACCTAGTCATCTTGTCATAGCCATAGAGGTTTATTACAGCAATTTATTGGTTGAATTTGTCAAAGCGTCAAAAGCTGTAGCTAGCTAACCCTAATACTACAATAGAAATTATATAGGTGGCGTCACACCTTCTAGATCTCTTGTTTTAACTTTAGCGTTGTGACCCTTTTCACCTTGGTTGTTAGACTTTTGAGTTGTAGATCACTTCACAAGCTTATTTGTAAAGCGTTCACTCAATTGTGTGGTACGACCCTAAATTTATACTTGACGTCCACACCTATACTTAACAACAATATAGGTGGCCAGCGACAATATCTATATAGGCAGTTGGGATAATTATTACATTAATGATACGATACAAGGACTTAATTGTGTACATTGAATGCTCTTATCTCTTGGTGTTCTTATTGAGAAGTGATATTAGTCATTTGAATTTGTTTAGCAATCTGACTTCTATCAATAATTCATTTGCTCATGTATATGTGAAGATAGTCATTAAATTGTGAAGTACTAACCCACTGCAAACACATTTCCTGGTTGTTGTGTCTCACAAGCGAGGTGCCATCCGATTGGAAGAATGTGACTATCTCATCACAGCGTGTTATTGCATTAATGATATGATACAAGGACTTAATTGTGTACATTGAATGCTCTTATCTCTTGGTGTTCTTATTGAAGAAGTGATATTAGTCATTTGACTTTGTTTAGCAATCATTGACTTCATCAATAATTGCATTTGCTCATGTATATGTGAAGATAGTCATTAAATTGTGAAGTACTAACCCACTGCAAGCACATTTTCTAGTTTATTTGTCTTGTCTCACAAACAGGTGCCATCCAGTGGAAGAATCCTTCTGACTATCTCATCCTGGCAGTAATCTGTGAAAGGGAACTCCTTTGACTTGGTCCATTACCTCTTTAGCCCTTCTAAAACCCAGATTACATAGGGACGTCTCCCTTGGACTAGCCCTCCTAAATAGAAAGAGCCCCCCATCGAGGTGACAGTCGGTGGGGAAGCTCCTGTTACGCCGGTTTTAAGCCTTGACTCAAGCTGCCTAAACCCTTCTTACAAACCGTGCGATAACAGGGCCTATGGAGTTTTGTAATGAAGTTCAAGTATAACTGCACGTTGGCTGTGTATTGACAGAATTGCATGGCAGAGGAAGCGCTGGGTTGATGCCAGACTGATTCGGTGGTGTTTTATCACTCCAGAATTTTTCTGGAGTTAATTATGGGTTTTGTTATAGCTTGTTTGATGCTTTCAATAGTGCTTGTGAGCTTGGTGTTTCCCTGTTGAAAGAAATGGCGAGACTTTTGAACATATTGTTGGACTCCTGTGAGAAGTTCAACGGTTAGAACTTCTATCTCTGGAGGCAACGCATTATTGTCATCTTCCAGTGCAGGGGATTGTTAAAGTGTGGTCACTAGCAAGGGACCAGAGAGAACCCAATAATGTAGATCAACAGGAAGAATTTGATTTCAAGAATAGAGAAGCAGTGATGCTGATAAATTGTCCTTGACAAATAACATGTTCTCACAGGTGTAAGATGCGGAGGATACCTTCACAGTTTGGTCGACGCTGCCAGAGATGGATGAGACTTTGGATAAAGGTAGGCTTTTTACTTCAAAAGTTTGTCGTTTCCAATGAAAATGGAGGGTGATTCAATTTCAGAATGCTTGCTAAAAATGAAAGGCATCTGAGATCAACATTTTTCAATAGGCGGAAAGTGGATAAGAAAGGTCTTGTTGTGTGATTAGAAATATTTGCCTCCCTCTTTTGAGAATTTTGTTGAAACCTTGACTGTCACTTCAGAATCAATTGACACCACATTTGAGAAGCTATGTAGGCAGTTATTGCAGAAGGTCCAGAAAAAGAGCAATTCAAAAGAACCGAAGCATCCAAGACTGCCTACGCAACAAAGATTTAGGCAAAAGAGAAGCAGAGCAAGAAGGAAATGATAGTAGCAACAGCAAGCCTTCCGGTTCAGGAAATTGGCAAAGAATGTAAGTGTTGAATGGAACTAATGGTTAAGAACATGTGTTTCCTCCTTGGAGGTTAGGAGTTCAAATCCAGAAGGGGCGTAGGGTATGTACACTCCCATAGACCAAGCAGTTAAATCTCTGCACAGAGGGGGTCTCTTGTCCCACAAACAAGGGCATCTCATACATAAATTTAGTGTTTGGCTAGGCCGCGATCTTAAAAATTTATTATTATTATTATTATCATTGTTATTATTGTGGTGAATTTGGTCATATAAAGAAAGATGACAGGAAAAGTTTGTGGGATAACCAGCACAACCATGGGCAGCCAGGAAAGAAGCAGGCCAATCTTGCAAAACATGGAGAAGAAGAGTTTTGTGCTTTTGTTGCATCTCAGGCAGGAGGTAAGTCAACCCTTATTTAACAGATTCTGGACCAAGAGAGATTTTCATCCTGATCTGTCTCTATCTAGTATCTACCCGTAATAGGTATTGGTGCAACAGATTGGTTCTTTGGTTCCGGAGCTTCAAAGCATATAACTAAGATGATTGATTGGTTTGATGAGTTTTTTGAAGACCAAACCAAAGTCAAAAACAGTGATTGGATAATGTGAAGGAGCGCTCTAGCAAGGGCATGGTAATAGGCAGGTCAAGACAACAGGTAAGACCATCATGTTTAAGAATGTTTTTTTACATTCCTGTTTTAAGTAAAATAGTGAAATTAGAGAGCATAATCTATTTTTGGATGTGATTTTTTGTGGAGATGCAAATTATTGATAAAAGGAGCAATAAAAATATTGCATGCCTTGGTGACCAATAGCAGAAATGGTAGCAACAACAGTAACAATTTATAGCATTAGACATATGGGCTTTTGAATTTTCAATACCTATCCTAACATATAGCACATGTGGGCAATCAGGTGGCATGGATACTCATACTTGAAAACAACCAAGCAGGTTGCAGATCTCGATCCCTTGAAATAGGGATAGCTCCTCAATCAAGGATAGGCTTGCAGGAGTTGGGATATGGCACGGCTAATGCCTCGGTAGAATGGTGATTGGGATGCCAAATATCTAAGCAGAACAAAGAAATTTGTGAAGCATGCCTAGCAAGAAAATAACACATATTGTCCTTTAATGAGGGGAAGGCTCGCAGAGCCAAAGGCCTTTTTGGATCTCGTCCATGGCGATATTTGCAGTCCTATGAGGACAACTTCAATGGATAGTGCAAAATTTTCCATTGCTTGATGGTTTTTCCAGGCCACTTGTTTTTTTTTAAATAAACTGTTTTTGTTGAGTTCAAAGACTTTAAGATAATTCTAGAGAAAGAATATGGTCAAAGTACTAAGACTCTCTGAATTGATAATGGAAGTGAATTCAACTCTAACAAGTTTGATGTTTTTTGTAAGCAAGAAGGCAAATTCGTAGACAATTTTTTTGTTTCACATGTTACAAAACAAAATGGAGTTGTGGAGAGAAGAAATCACACAATTGATGAGAGGCCCCAGTGTATGTTGCAGTGTAGAGCAGCGACAAATACATCTCGGGTATGTAAACATTGCATGTTCAATGCTAATAATCTAACATGTTTGTGAGTACATCTATTGGTTTCAGAAGTTTAAGATCATACCAAGATCTATTTCCAAAAATGTTCAGACTGACATGGGGGACACCTTCTCCAATGCTTTTGCTTGACACTACAGTTCTAATTTTAGGAGGTGTCTCATGCATGCATGGATGGGAGGGAGGTTGCTTCAAAAGGGTACTTTCTGATTTTGAAATTTGCTATTTTAAAAAGTTACTATTTTTAGAAACTTATTATTTTTAACAACACATTGCAATTTTGAGTACCCATCTAGTGGTTTTCCAAAAGGGTACTTTTTTTATTTTTGGATCAGCTATTTTGGAAAAGTCTACATTTAAAAAAATATATATTGTTGAAAACTAATCATGTTTCTCGATACCCTTTTTGGAGAAGAGCATGTGTGTGACTTTTGGCGGTGATCAGGGAAAGTCTATTTTTAGACTTTCTAGTTTTAGAAAGTGCTATACATGTACAGAATTGTGCAATAATGGAGAAGAAAACCCAAAAAAATTGAGTGATTCAATAAAGTTCAAAATTAGGTCAAAAGTAGGGCATCATGTCTAAAAATAGCAACAGCAAGATGATTGAGTCGTGCATGGATTAGTGAGCCATGTGACCTGCGAGTGCATGTTAACATGACCTAGTAGAGCAAGTGGATCAATCCATTAAGAGATATAAGTGGTTAGAGAGAATCTTATCCATTGTGTTTTTGGAATCTTATTGGGTGTGCTTTTCCTAGAAACTTATCCTTCGTAATCTAACACAAAAGAAAGATGCTCCACTTGGGGTTTACTTTTAGCAGCTGCAGGTTATATTTTTGGTAAAAGAAGGCACCTCACTTGGAGATTCTATCTTCAATGTTATCTTATCCAGTTTGACTTCTATTCCAGAGAAACACCAAATTACATGTGAGAAAAGGAGTGCTTTGTGCAGGTTTATTTGAAGCAACATTTCTCTAGTTTGAGCTAAAGGAGAGAACACGTTATTTGGGAGTTATTTTGGTTCATCTTATCCATCATGCATTCAGTTTACTCTTGGCAAAGCTAGTGCACCTTCATTAGAGGGATTCATGACAGACACATATTCCAATGCTTTTGACTTCTATTTCCAGCTTAACTAGTGCACCTTGTTACCCCCCGATCCCTAGGGATAACTAGAGGAGATCATGTCTCATGGTCCACAATGAAGACAATGATCCCGTTGATGATGATGATCAACATGTCCACCTATGGCAGCCCAGCAACACCCCTCAGATTGTCTCTTCTACTTTGGATCAGCCAAACTCATCACATCCAGTCAACACAATGTTTGGGAAATGGTAAGCCAGCGTCACCATGAGGTATGTTAGTCCTTTTTTCATACTAGGTGTTGTGCTTAATAGACTAGGCATGTGAATGAGGATCATTGGTTGAAGTTGGATAATGGATCATAAGCTCAAGAAGTTATGTTTGTTTCCTTGTTTCAGCTTGGTGGCCAGCATTTGTACCCTAGTCTCGTGTTGTCACCCCCAAGGATAAGGGGTACTACTGGGGGGGGCTCACAAGCAGTGTTTTAAAAACCGGTCTAACCGGAACCGGAACAGGCCGGTTTGACAGGTTAGAACGCTGACCGGTTCGAACCGGGAGAAAAACCGAACCAGTCGACCAGTTTATGACGGAACCGGCTGGTTTGGTACCGAACCGGGCGGTTCGGTACCAAACCAACCGGTTCTATCATAAACT